>JAMKCH010000473.1:0-43969 GCA_023653785.1 Ophioderma brevispina | reverse complement strand
ACCCAAAGGGGGTGGTACAACACCATCATAATATGGGATACAATGGAAAGATAGAGGTCCATAGCTATCAATTGGTACCGGTAACCATTGGTATTCCTGCATCATACTAGACATGCTGTTTTAGTTAAAATTTTCCTATAATGCAGATATAAACGGTTCTCTCGAACATTAAAAAACTGAAGATAGTAGCCCACTGCGTTCTCGCAGAGTTACCGGCCCGAGATGAAAAGACGAAAAGGCTCTAGCAATGTACAGCAACTCCAGACTTGTCGCGTAGCGTAGAGGAAAACAAAATTATTCAAGTCGCGTGATTCCAGACCCTGTGGTCTTGGATTCAAAAGGATTTGTTTTTTTTTTTTTTTTTTTTTTTTTTTTTTTAATAATTTTTGCTTATTTGTGTCTGGTGGTGTCCAGAAAACCAAGAAACCGAGTCGCGACAACATCACTGCCTCTCCCAGTTTTTGTCCATTATTTTCTAGAAATAATGAATTACCCCTTTTTTTTTTTAAAAATGTCTTAGAAAGAAGTACATTCCCTGCAATGAATAAGTTGTCGTATGAAGGACATCAAATTTTAAATAATGGCGTTAGATTATTTGCAGATTTCTGTTTAATTTCATATAATATCAGGTTTTTTAAAGGGCATCCCAACCCCCCCGACTTACGCTAAAAGTAGCGATTTTTTTAATGTCATCTGAACCATTGGCCTTGTGCCTAATCTTTACTTGCAAATTCGATCTACTCCCCCTCTTGAAGAGAATTTTTTTTAATTTTACGGAAAATTACAACACAGTGACCTACACTGTTAAAAAATGTTCCTATTTTTACCAGATTTTACCTTCTTTTAAAAATTACGGTAAACCCCTATTATTCAATAATGCCTTCACGCTTTATTACCTAACCTACATAATTTACAATTTGGAACCAGAAATGTCAATAAACATGGCTAAAAAATAATACTACACTTTTTGAAAAAGTATTATTTAGCGTCCTGACCCGTTTAGTATATTTTTCCTGTACTACTATTACGTTCTTTTGTAACCTTGTTTTTAATGTAAGAATACGAATCTATGCAAATCGTTTTACCAATAAAATTGTGTTACATAACGCCGTAAGTAACGTCATTAAAAATGCCAACTCTCATTTTTCACTCTATCATTTTTAAAAAAAAATATTCAAAACTCGTTTCCTCTTTTTTGTACCTTATACTCTAGTTTCCTTCGAAAAAGTATCTCGAACCCACACACATATATTTATTTCAGCATCTGTTATCAGTAAAGTCATCTAGTGTAGTGACTAAGGTTCTAGGAGTAAACCAGTAGCTCCACGTTGCCCCCACCAAGAACTACTCAGTGAGTAAAATAAGATTGTCGCCAAGCTTATTAGATATGCAAAAGCCAAATATCTATAAGGCACTGAACCGATCAGCAAACACAAAGAAATGGCTTCCAGACAGCCGCACTCCTACTTAAATAATGTTGCAAGATCTTGCCCCTATCCGGCTGACTCTTCCACCAGCTATGTATGACTTTTGCTACGGTTTTTTTCAAAACAAAATTGCGCATTGATTCGCCTGCTAAGCGTGACAGACTAACAGTTAACTATTCCACCGATTAAACGCCACGTGCGTATGTCCATGTTAAGGCATGTTGGAACAAGATTTCTACAGAAGAGGAATTAAGCAAGATCATCATGAATCCCAAACAGCAAGTGCTCATTGGATGTTATCCCCTACTTGGGTATTGAAAGCGACTGTGGACATTCTCATAACCCCACTCACCTCCATTATCATTCAGCTCCCGTGCTTCAGGAACTTTCCCAACCACTTAAAGACTAAGAGTAACACCGATATAAAAAACCAGCATGGATTCAAATGAACTCAAAAGTTATAGTCCAGTTAGGACATCAATGTTTTTTTTTTCAAAAATCATGTAGAAAGCAGTTAGTTCCACACCATCAAGTTGACCCACCGGGACCAGACCATGATTTAACTGACCCTTTCAGTCAGGGCTACCAAGCCCTCACATAGCAGAGTCATCGCCTTGCTACGAGTAAGAAAGGATTACTCTCTGACATGTCCATAGACAAAAAGCACTGTAGTCCCCTTTGTGTCATTTTGCGATCTGACGCGCGCCATTTGATTCCGTATACTACCCGCATCTCTTCTTCTACAGGCCCACCAACGTGGACGGCATCGCTGGTATTACTCTGGCATGGCTATCCTCTTATCTAACTGAATAGAAACCACCAATTTGTGGTCCGGGACCATTCCCTGAGAGGCTTACTTGGTCGTATGGACTACCACAAGGGGCTGCGTCAGCCAGGAATCTTTACCGTGTATACTTACTCCCATGGTGGCCAAATCATCCGCGCTAAACATCAACTATCATCTATATGCGGATGACCACACAACTGTATGTTGAGTTCAACCCCAACTGTATGTTGAGTTCAACCCCAAAGTGCCAGGTGATGCTGCGTTGCCCATCTTAACATCAGGCCGTATTTGGCGCCGAACTCAAGAGCTGTTTGACTGTGAACAAGCTTCAACTAAACGAGAGAGCAACACACAGAGTTACCTTTATGTCAGCTTCAAATCAAATATGGAAAACTCTTTCAGATATGTCTTTGAACTTGGATGGTACAACTATCCTTTCATCATCTGTCATGAGGACTATGGTAGTTCTGCTTGTGAATCTTGACATGTCCAGGACATCTCATCCTCCCCTCCTCCATCTCCTTCTCAAATCACTCCTTCGTATATAGCCAACTCCGTCATTCATAGCTTGTAACCTTGGTAGAAATACTGGCCAACACCCAAGTTGCCGTCCTCAAACGGCCACGAGTAGTCTACGCGCCATCACACACACACACCTCTCAGCTGGTTAGTCTTGATTGCTTTTACTTCTTGAAGTTGTAGTAGATATAGCTTCTCTAAATTGGTCTGGTTCAGATTAAATTGTAAGAATTTAGGGGTACTGAGTTCCAGTCTCGTATTGTTCTTGGTACTAGGAGTACCGTAACAATCTTTTTTTGTTGTAATTGGTGCAAATAGTTCTCGTGGTGATTCGTGATTGATCACTTGGACCGGTTGTAGAGTTTTCTCAACATTGGCAGTATAGTGACCTTGTCGTGTCTGCTGCAAACGCTGCAGACGTCTGGATGTCTCCTTATCGAGAGCTGGGCTCCAGTTTGAGTTTCTCAACCATTTAAGTTGCACGCCAGTTTTCTCTTTAGTTATATTCCGTGGTAATCAGCGTGCAGCCCCCAAAAAAACCTTTCTTTTTGAAACATCTTCTTATTTTTGTTGACTCAAAAAAAAGCCCTTTTTTTGTGATTATGATCCCAAACGGACGAGGAGTATTCTAGACATCAGGATCTAACAGTGCACTCTGTATCTGTTAATTATCAGTGGATTGACTACATAGAGAACAAATTGCTTTTGATAAATCCTGAAGAGAACGGTTTGACTTTAGGCACCGTTAATCTCCTGTATGTTGCTTGTTCCAAGTTTAGATTCTTATGTAAGCCAACCCCTCAAGTATAGAGTGACTTTCACATTTGTCTCCAACGTGTCATCGCACCCAGTGTGCTATCTCAAAAGCTTGGGCACGATCCTGGAATTGTGTCAATCTCATCACAAAACACTTGAATGTGAACTTGACCCATCCCTGACTCTGCCATTGCTTCCTCCCAAACACCCAGTGTGGTTTAGATCTTGTTTGGAGAACGTGTGTTTAAAATCATTAGCAACTTCACGATATATACCCAGTCGTCAGCAAAATAGAATATGCGGACTGGTTTTGTTTTGGGTAATGTAATTAGACTGGTAGGCCAGTGAACAATTAGCGGTCTCAAGCACGTACCCTGAGGGAGCCATAAATAACTTCAGACCAGGCCAATTTCTCGCCACTGACACCAACCCTCTGAGTACGGTGCTTGAGAAAGCCAATGATCCAGGCATATTTTTGTTGTGGAATGCCATAGTTTGTGTCCTTTACAGCTAGGAGACGATTATGGGGCACTACGTCAAAGGCTTTGGAGAGTCATGATTTATCATGTCCCCCTGGGACTTATTGTCGAGAGAACCTGGGGCCAGGTCTGTATTGTGAGTATAAGTTGTGATTCGCAAGAATGTCCCTTGACGGCAACCCTGTAAGTATCGTGTGTTTGTTGAAGTGTGTTCATGATATTGGAGTGAATTGTGTGTTTTCAAGGATTTTGCATGTTATACATGTAAAATGACACCGTGGACGATAGTTTGAAGCAAGGGTTCTATTTCCCTTTGTAAAATGTGGAGAAATTTGCACGTGACCTTAACGTAGCTTCTCCCGTGTCACGAGATCTCTGGAAAATACTGATGAGAGCTGGAGCTAATTCCTCAGCTGCCAGTTTTTTTAAGGAGTCGGCAGAAGATATACCATCCGGCCAGAGGCCTTTGTGGAGTCAGATCTTTCAAGATTGTTTTTTTTTTTTAAAATAACCCCTTCTTTCCGAATATTACAATTTCCGGCATGAGGGTAATGTTTGGAATTGTGAGATCCATGGGGATGTTGCCTGGACTCTCCTGTGTGAATACCGAAAAACGGTAGATTCCGAACACACAGATTTAATATATCGCCTGTATGCGTTACGAGTTTCTTTACGTCTTTTTTAACATGTTCAGTAGTAAATTTTGTGTACCAATAGTACTAAACATTTAGGCCTTATTATGAAGAATGACGCCCTTTATTATTTGCGTTTGGAAGGCGTTTCTCCTCTTCTGTTTTGATCCATGGGCACCTGTTTTGCGTTTTTGTTGACAATTTTAGAGGGAATGAAATAAATCCTAGCGGTTTCAATGCATTTGAAAGTCTTTGTACATATTAATTGACTAAGCAATCATTAGCAATGTTGTTCACAAACTGGGTAGACCAATCTCTCAGATGTTTTTTGAGCGAATCAACATCAGCTTTATGGTAAAGAAAAACTTTACGCGGCTTTTGCTTAATACACTTAGGCTTGGTGTTCACGATAATGACGGGTATGCCGTCATGGTCACTAATTCCTGGCACAATACAAGACCTTTCAACAAGGGTAGAATTTGATGTGAAAAAGAGGTCCAACGTATTGTTAATCCTGGTGGGTCCACGAACAACCTGTTCCAATCCAAAATCATTGGCAATATCTAACATCTGCCGGGAAAGGTTGGCGTAGGGTGTACCTGGATTAACAGTAAGGAGGTCCCAATTCACGCCTGGAAAGTTGAAATCGCCTGCGAGCCAAATGTGCCCGTTTCCCGAGCACTTTATTTTCCAAGGGATTCGCGCAAAGCATCCATATAAGCAACAGTGTTCCCAAATTGTTGGCATCTATAAAAGGACCCTATTGTCAGGTCTTTTGAACTTGGATCTTTATGGTAACCCAAACAGCTTCACAGTCAGAGTCGATATCAGTTCTGTGAGTAGCAATTAAATCATTCCTAAGCGCAATTAAAACGCCTCCCTTGGGGTGGCCAATATCACTGTCCTTGTGAATGAATGCGGTAGTCCGCATGCAATCCACTACGCGCAAATGCGGACGAGCTACGCGATCACAGTAAGTTACGCCAATTAAGCGCCGTAAATAGTACCTCTGAGCCGTAAATACTTCTGAAAACTGAACTATTTACGGTGGGCGTGGCTTAGGGGTACTGTTTACGGATGGCGCCGAACTATTTTTAATCACGTGATAGTTTATACCAATAAACAATCTAAAATTTATTAATGAAGTATATAATAAGCACTAGGGTGATTCACTAAAAATGAAATTGACATTTTTCTATGGGATACCCCTCATTTTGTTCACTTTGGTAACAAATCATACCTGAAAAATATGAAGAAAAAAATAACGTTTAAGAGTTTTGTACTCAAAGTCAATGGGATTATGAGTCATTTTAAACATTTTAGCATTTCCTTTAAACACAAAAAATGTTAATTTTGTCCGATTGTGTCAAAAATTAGTGATCATAGCTGATTAACTGTCCTTTAAATAAATGCTAAATAATGTTAAAATGTGAATGCGCTTTCCAGAAAATTGCATGTTTGTGAAAATCGTTATATTTTGGGCAAGGAAATTGCTGGAACAGCTAAAATATTATGACACTTGATGTCTCAATGGGTACTGATAGTTACTTTTACAAAAGTATATACTTCTTATGCTATCCGCTAGGAAAGGGGTGGACACCTTTCGAACCTAACACCTATAGATGATATCTATCGCTCCTATACCAACCCAGTCTTGATAGCTCAGTTGGTTAGAGCGTCGTGCTAGTAATACGGAGGTCGCCGGTTCGAATGTGGCCAAGCGCACATGGGTTTTTTCAACACTTGTGTCCGCTGGACTTTCTCCAGAGAAAGATTGATAAATATTCTGTTAGCAGACTAGTGTATTAAAATCACTTGATATATAACCAATAAAGGGCAAAAAACAACGTGTACTCGTAAGACATATTGTGTAATTTATTCAAGTCAGTAAGCTCTAAATTTTACAAGACAAGTTGTACATAACTACCATATATAGCAATGTAACAAAGTGCGTTATATATAATAATAATTGTATTATACAGAAACATAAATTAATATACAATATTATAAAAACTTACCCATACTAGTAAATTGTATTAACTGCGGAAAAAGTTGATTCATTAATGTTGATGTTATCAAAAGTAGAAAGACAAACTTTATTATTTGCATTGCCTGGAACAAAGGTTATTATTTTTTCCAATACACTTATCATTTGAACCAACAGAAGTTTTTCAAATTACTACAATTGTAGTAAAATGCTTACAACAGTGTTGGCTTCTCTCCAATTTGCTCATGTATTCATTCTTGTCCAATGACTTAAATGTTTTGTTGTTGAGATCACTTACATTCATCCCCGTAGATATGCAATCAAATGCACCAGCAGCGATTCCCGTAACATTTCCCCAGATGGGTCAACTTCAGGTACGAAACAGTAGAAACTTACCCCGCGGGGAACTTACACATGTCCCCGGGTAATCACCTGAGTTACAAGGGTTCCGAAGATGACCCTAAATGCTACCCTATGATCAGAGACCGGACCTGCTCAGATGGATACTCTATCTGATAAAATGTAGGAATCATGTGACTACCCTACCTGAAACAACCTACAATTACGTGGATTTTGTGTATGATTTAAAGAGCAAGTAACAGTCTGACATACTAGACAGGGAATTTATGTTTTGACCCTCCCAAACAAATTTCCACAAAAGGTTTTTATAACTACTTTTGGTTGTATTTTGGTAGTATTTGATATGCGTTTGATATTTCTTTGTGTGTGATGTGTGTTTCGAGTGTGAGTGGATGTGTTGGTGGATGAAGTAAGGGGTGTGAGTAGATGGTGGTATTTTTGTGGGTGCCCTAGGTCTCGGATCAAAGTTGTATTGGCCCAGTACATCTCTTCCCTCGACATGCCTAACCCTTGACGACATATTTTTGATATTATATTGCGAAGTCCCCGATTCAACAGTTACACGAATCTCGTCTTTTTTCTTTGCTTATCATTGGTTTATCAACACCAAAGTGTTTATTTTTTTGATAAGAAAATCAGAGAAGCTTTGTTCTTATTTTTTACTTTCTCTTTTAGGCCGGTGTGGCAGGAGATATAGTCCTCCGGGCTCACAGTCCGGGAACAATGGTGAAAAATAGGGCAATCGATTCAGTTAACTCTTTACGCAACATTAGTTTCACGATTTATTCCGTTGTCGTCTATGGAAGCCGGACTATGATACCTGCCGGACTATGATTACTTTCACACCGGATCTCAAAATTACTCAAAAGTACTGATAGTTGCAAGGACCAGTTCAAATGGATGGAGCACAAGCATCAATGGAAAACTATTATTCTCTATAAAATAAGTTTATTTAAAGAGACACTGGCACATTTGAAAAATAGTGCGCCCTCAAGATTTTTCAAAATCGATATTTTTGCATGGTTGTAAGGCTTTTATATACAAAAGCCTCTACCGAAATGATTAAGACCAATCAGCTTCCTTATGGGTAAACAGAACGATTTTATAATTTCGCGTCGCCGGCGACGCTAAATTCAGCAGACGACGAAAATGGCGTTTAACACAATACACGCACGCCGTATGAATGTTTCCCACGCTATGCACACTGTTTGATCGGTCTATAACCTTTGTGGTTTTAATATCAGTGAGTACGAGTCAAAAAAATTCATGTAATATACACATTTGTTGATTAAAGTTATGGAAAACTTAAAAGTTGGCCTACAAATTACCTGGATGTCTTTATCCTCACGTCAATGTCTATCTGTTTTGGGTATGTCATTTTTATGTGTAAAATATATCTCTGTTCTTCCATTGGCCTAGACTATCATTTGAGAGCAAATTGAAGAAATTTCATATTTTGTGAAAATGTGCCAGTGCCGCTTTAACTTAATATACTTCTATATTCCAAGAGATATAATGTCAGCATTATCGGACATTTCCCATATTAGTGTGTTTTATGTATGGGATAACTTCTTTGCGTATACGTTTGAAATGACAACGTCTTCAAACAACTGTAAATGGTAAAGTAGATTAAAGGTTTTCAAATTATGAAAGAGAATAATATTATCTCTTCAGGATATTACACACGTAGCTTATATAAAATATTTATTCTTTGCTCGTTGGGAAGGAAGAATATCACGCAGATTTAGTGGAAGAAGTTGTAGAAACACTTACAGGTAGCTATTACGTAAGTTCTTTAAAATACATTAATTGAACAATGCGCATTTTTGAGATCTATAGTATTAGGATTGAAATTTTATTGTCAAAACGTATCACGATTGGAGTGGAATGCGCGCTTCTGACATTGACACATCCGTCGTTGAGGCCATATCGAACTCCATAACCTGCTCCTTCCTCGTTGGTGACGAAGGAGGTGCAGTGCCATTGGAAGTCGTTGTAGTGTCTTTGGTAGGTACTGCCTTCCATCTGGGTAAAGTCCAGTTAGGGCATTTAACCCAGGTAAAGTATTGAATCAACGTCTTTTGGACATCCGCTTGACGGAGACAAAATAAGACGAACACAATGACGCCTTGAAATGCGTTGAAGAGACAGAAAAGGAGTTGAAAGGCGAAGGTGGCGTCTTCGATTGTAAGAAACCAAACACCCATGTGAGACCCAGCCCCAAATGAGATATGGCCAAGGATTCTAAAACAAAGAAAGGCCAAACAAACCAATTAATTTAGACGTAATAAATTAGTGCGAAAAATGTTCTTCTGGTTAAAATCGAGTAGTACTTAGTTTCTTGTAATAAATCGGATGTTTCCATAAGGTGACACCTTTCTGACTACTTTTTTTTGACCTATGAATTCGGAAACATTAACGGAATAACCACATAAACCCGTGTGGTGATTCCCGTAAGGAGTCGTTAAGGTTCGAATTCATAGGGTGTCAGAAAAAGTATGTCAGAAACAAGGGTGTCACCTTATGGAACAATCAATACACTCAGTGGTGGAAGATAAATGCTTGCACGCGATACTGAAAAAAAACTCTTGACAAAACATGTTATTACTACGTGAGCGACTGTCTTTGTAATGCACAAATAAATACTTGGTAGATAAGTATGTATTATTTTAATCGCTTCTGCAGAGCATTTTCCCATCTTTGTCTTCCCGGTTGCAGCTCTTCATTTTTAGCCTGTGCAGTCTGTCCCCCATGGATTGCTCAATACCTACTCCATTAAATTATAACTGCTTTGGCAAAGTGAGATGTCACATGTGACGTCATACCGGCAAGGAATTTGGACTGTTTTTTTTAAACTATGTGTCATATGCTAGCCTAGTTAGACCAGGCCGAATTGGCTTATAAACAAACCGTGACATGTGACATGTCTATAAAATTAAAATTTATATACAATTCCAGCTTATCAGTATCCCCTATTGAGGTACTCAACACAAATGACCATATGGGCACGTGTCGCTGGGGTCTGTTTTCAATTTTTTTTCAATTAAAAAAATGACCCAATTTCCTTAATCTAGAGCCACAATTTTGCTAAAACGGTCAAAATTTCCAGAAAAAAGTGGCAATTTTGTGTTAAATTTGGGACCAAAATTTCCCATCTCCGGTACAGCTATATGGGTCCCATTTTCGGTACCATGTCACATGTGACGTCATAGCGGCAAGGAATTTGGACTGTTTTTTTTTTAAACTATGTGTCATATGCTAGTCTAGTTAGACCAGGCCGAATTGGCTTATAAACAAACCGTGACATGTGACATGTCTATAAAATTAAAATTTATATACAATTCCAACTTATCAGTATCCCCTATTGAGGTACTCAACACAAATGACCATATGGGCACGTGTCGCTGGGGTCTGTTTTCAATTTTTTTCAATTAAAAAAATGAACCAATTTCCTTAATCTAGAGCCACAATTTTGCTAAAACGGTCAAAATTTCCAGAAAAAAGTGGGGGGGGGGGACAATTTGTGTTAAATTTGGGACCAAAATTTCCCATCTCCGGTACAGCTATATGGGTCCCATTTTCGGTAAAATTAATTGGTATTGATATGAGTCTTACATCCAGACTCTCGGCGCTACGTCCCTTCCAACACCAAAAGTCTGGGCAGTCACCCTTTCAATACCATTTATAAAGACTTGGTAAAAATATATGACATTATGCGATCTACAGATTTGATGTTTACCTTAAGCAAGAAAAACGTGCTTACTTGTAATCTCATACTAAGTTGACGGAGACGACTGTTTTCTTTCACTGTACCACCAAGGTTAGCTCTCAGAAGTCGACGCATCACAAGACCAAACGTCATGAAATTATGTACAAGAACCGCGACAGCTGGGACTATAAGACCAAAGTAAAGGGCTGGACCAGGCGACATAAAGCAACTAAAATAAATAAACAAGATGTTTTGTATGAACATAAATGAACATAAATGAACAGGGAAATACAAAACATTTGAAACTCTCGCCATAAACTTCTTTTTTTAAATTTGAAATATTAAATTCCGGTTTGGAAATTGACATGCAATTATTTGAGAAGTCATTTCAAGACGTCTCTGGCCTACTCTCTAAATGCACACGAGTGACTACAGAGCTCACTCAGGAGTGAATCTTTCACTCAAAAAATTTCATAAAATTATTTGGACAAATTTATCGTCAGTGATATAAACACAACATCAAAAGTAAGTTCCCCCAAAAAGAACCTACTGTAATTTCCAGGATATCCGTTTTTTTGAAGATGAAACCTAGTAAAGGTTATAGCTATCGTTGTTAGGAAGCGGTGTTGTGAAAATAAGAGGAATCCCTTACTTCACGGCTGAATGAGCACAAATTAAACACAAAATGAGGCATTTTAAAAAATTGCAACGAGTGGTTTCATGTCCATATTTCACTGTGTTACAACATATAATGGAATCCGGATTAAAAGGTTGCACCGTGCATGTCACTTGAAATCATTACACTCGGTCACCTGGTCAGGCATAAAATGATGAATGCATCCATCCATGGGATACTGGGAGCATTCATAATATTATGAACCAATTATTACAACCAATAAATTTCCTGCCCACAACACTCTCATTTTCACAACACCGCTTCCTAACAACCATAGCTATAACCTTTACTAGGTTTCATCTTCAAAAACGGATATCCTGGGAATTACAGTAGGTTCTTTTTGGGGGAACTTACTTTTGATGTTGTGTTTACATGATAAAATCTGAACAACATTTTTAACACGGAAATGAAAAAAAGTTCATATTCATTCCATTTCTTATAAAAAGTTTGAAATGTCCACTCTTAAGCGACTGAGCCCACAGGTCACTCTTTCAGGTCACTCATTTCACTTTTTTTGCATTTATAGAGTATAAATAGGTATGACACCATAGAATGTATATTTATATACATATCTTGTGGTTAAGACACGACCGTGCAATACCATCAGTCTGAGGATCGGATACCCGATGATCGTAAGTGAGGGTATTCGTGAAACTCTGAGTAACGACGGTTGCCTTTCCAGAAGTCTATACTTTGAATTTTTCATTACGCTCTCCTGTAATGGGATTGAGCACTTTTAATTCCAAAGATAGTCACCTGAAAATACACTGTTATTTATTATGCCCCCACTACTCGTAGCGGTAGTGGTTGAGCACTTTCTGACTATTCATTGGTACAGACATGTGCTGACAGATATATTGCTGGTGTGACACCATAAAATGTATATTTATATACATATCTTGTGGTTAAGACACGACCGTGCGATACCATCCGTCTGAGGAGCGGATACCCGATGATCGTTAAGTGAGGGTATTCGTGAAACTCTGAGTAACGGTTGCCTTTCCAGAAGTCTATACTTCGAATTTTTTCATTTATAGAGTATATGTTATTACCTGTAGAGAATACACCAAGGATGAAAGGGTAATACACCCAGGCCTTTAAAATTGTTTCCCTTTTTGGCAAATTCATTCTATTTTGGCGATATGCAGATTAAAAGAAACACGAATATATAAGCATGGAAGAGAACTCACTAGTCCTTGTTTCTGTAGTTGTGAAATGCTGCGCTGACGGTTATGACAATGACAAGCGCGGGAACTCCTGGAATTAAAAGATAGCTCGGGGTTAATGGTGTCTGGTTTTAAACTACCACATACATACATCTCAAAGGTAAAATATACCTGGGATTATAGAAAATACAAAATTTGTTTTAGCTGTGTGAATGTGTTGCGTATTTATCGACTGAGAACTATGACTGTTTTTCACCGAAAACTGTTTATCACCGAGAAACTATTTTTTTCACTTGATAAACCAAGTTTTTCGATAAACTAAGTTTATCACACGAAAAACACTTTTTACATACCATAAACTGTGTTGATCGAAAACGTTTTTCGAAAAACAAAGTTTATTAACTAGTAAACGAAAAGAGAGGTTGAAGAATTGAAATATTCAAACGGCGATACTTGCAACATGACTAGCTAATTTTTTTTTAAATTTTCATGTCTTTAAAGGACTGTCTGAGAGATATACAAAGGTACACAATACCGATTAAAGACAAACGAATCAATCAAACAAAACAAATACAAGAAAAATCACACAACAACAACAACAAGTTTGATACTACTAACCCCAAGCCAATGCGCATGCCCAAATCATGAAATTGGGATCTTCAGCATCAAAGACTTTCACCAAAGTGACATACATGTTTCTCGCTTCCACGCCCATCCAAGCAATCGTTGTCAGGGTAAAAAAGTGGAGTAACGCCGCTACAAATGTACAACCGGTAGCATTAGAAGCATCAATGCCAGTCAGAAATATTAAGTAGAGGAACCAAAGCGAAAAGCAGAAGTGGATCAAAATATGTCTAGGTCGGTTGGCTCGCAAACGTCTAGAAAGAGATGGATGTAACAAAGAGGGTGTTTTAGAGATTATCCCATCAAACACTATCGGGGGCCACGTGACATATTAGAGGCAAACTCTTAGATTTCGAAATATAATTTTTGTTGCATTAATTAAAAATAGTCGCCTAATATTAAAGATAATCACCTAAACCGCTTAATTCCAAAGTTTTCAATGTATTTTCGTTTTGACGTAGTACACCTTTATGTGTAGTGCAAGAGTGGGATAGGATACTGTGCATAATAAACCGGATCCGGAAATTTATTACAAAGTTGTGATTTTCTATATGAAGGATATAGATTTGAGCGTAGCTATCTGTCTGTCAGCTACTGTACAATCGCCTGGTGTGGCTGTCCCGTACTAGTCCATCTATACTTTATAAACTTCGAAGTACAAAGTAAATTAATCGATACGCTGCGCAGCATTATCGCGCCTAACTACAAAACGCGCTTATACACTCTTAGACGCAGTCTAAATCGCGCGCGTTGAAGACACAGCGCGTGGTGTAAGAACAAAACAAATCTCTTACACTGATACACAAAATACTGGTCATATAAGTCGACAAATACCAGGCATTCCTTGTGAGACTGGTGTGGGAGTTTATTGATTACTGTACTTCTAGGTTTACAGAGTATAGATGGACCCTCGTTCTCCCATTGACCTAGCCACCGAGCGCGTAGCGCGAGCGCTCCGCGCTCTGTGGCTTGGTCACAGGAGGGGATGGACACAGGGAGGAACGAGGGTCCTTCTAGATGGACTATCCCGTACAGGTAACGCTGGAAGGGGCTGGATGCACTAAATTTTAAAGTGAGCTTTATGCGCAATGGTGGCGAGGTCAATGGAGCTCAACTGAGTTTTAAAAACGGCAATTGAAGTAGCTGTCCTGATGTAGTCGGGGAGGTAATTCCATTCTGGTATAGTCCATGGGTAGAGTGAATGAAGATAGGTGTTCTTGTTTGGTCTTATGCGATCGTAGATGAAGCTGCCATGGTGTTGCCTGGTGTTTGGTCTGGTTGTAGTCTGGTCTTTATTAGTTTGGTGCATGAGATGAGCAATATTATTTGGAATGAGGCCATGAGTTTCTTTGTAGATGGGACATAGTCGGGCTTTCATGCGTCTGATGTCGAGTGGTTCCCATTCAAGCTTGGTTAGCATGTCGATGACGCTTGATTCTTTAGAATAGTCATTAAAGATGACTATTTCACACAGTAATTAGTATTTAGTCAAGCATTATGTTTCTACGCAGGACTTCGGAAAATCTCTGGCATTCTAAAGGAAAAATAGCATCTCCGATCCTCAATCCGTATGCCCTCAAGTGACAATACCAAAATGGTGACATTGAATGAATGTGAAAAGAAATTAAATTATGATTATTATGCATAACGTAAGGCGCAACTTCACAGAGAAGGTACACTCTGCCATGTTTGATGGTAGCTCTAAAGATCAGAGATTGGAAATGTAATAATATAAGGTATATTACCTGAATAGTAAGAAGATGATCAATGTAATAGTCAGTGCAATAACGGACAAGGCGCAGCCAAGTTTGCTAATAACATCTAAAGCAAATACAAGTTTAGGATCCTCGATGCCACTTTGTCCAGTCCAGTCCTGTAACATGTGTAAGAAATAGCTTAATGTTATTCTGTTGAAGGTTAATTATCATGATTGACACTTTTATAACTGCTACTTCTGCTACTACTATTACTGCTACTGCCGCTACTAACTACTACTACTACTACCACCACTACCTCAAAAAGCCTATATCAAACAAAAATATCGAATAAATGTATAGTATTTTTAGAATCTGTTTAATGATTTTTAAAAAAAAGCTTACCACAATAACGGCAAAATTTGTCAGATGGTCACAGTAGCACACTATGCGACCATTTTCGGCTACATCATCAGACCATACGGCTTCGCATCCTTCATTTGACCAATCACGTCGCTTTTTATCGTAGAAAAAACACCCAGTCGTATTATGATTAAATCAAAGTCACTTGATATCTAGGAGAATAATTAGAAAATAACTCGAGAAATAACTTAAATATGTTGTTGAAAATAAAAATGAATGCCGCTGCCGGTGAGAGAAATAATAATTATAATACTAACAAGCATTTATATGGCGTCTACAAGAACACAGCGCCTTACAGAACAATGAACAAGTAATTTACCTTACGGCATCAGCTTAATCAGCGCCCTGTTACTACATCCAAACAGTAACGAAACACACACACAATGGGTATCAAGGAGTGTTCTCATGGATTTTTGTCCATATCAAATGAGCCATGAAGAGAGTGGCAATTCCGAGTTTAATCAATAGACTACCTCTACAATTAAATCCAGAATTGAGTACCTAGAATAAATCCAGCAAGTTACCCACTTAGGATTTAACCAGAGGACCATTGGTCTAAGGGAAGCTCTCTAAACACTATACCACCCACTCAATCTGTTTGTGTTCCTCATATCAGGTGTCCCACCCCGGACCCCTTTTTCAGTTACCAAGATTGTACGAATAAGGGATCTCGATGAAAAACAACTTGATGCGTGGCGTAAAATTTCACCACACGGTTCTGAGGGCCTGGGACGCTCATTCATATTCCACTCCCTAGTTCTTGACATCGGAATGTTCGGCATGTGGTTCTCCCTTATGAACTTCTCACAATACTTTTGTACGGTACCAAAGAAATAACTCTCAGCTTAATCCTTGAGATGGGGAATATTATATGGAAAGCTTTATTTCATCGGGTGCAACACTTGAAATTCAATATTAGGGACGCCTGAATGTGAATCTCTGTGGCACCTTGAATGTAGTCGTTGTGGAAAGATCGCCACCTCCTCTCACAGTGAGTGTGTTACTTCCCAGCACCTACCTGTATCAGTTCATATTCGCAGGCGAGGAGAGGGAAGCGAGGTAAAATGCTTCGCCTAAGAACGCGACACGCTGGCTTTGGCTGGGTTCGAACCCAGTTTATAGCGAATGCAAACAATTGTACCACTGTATTCTCTACTCTAACATGAAGATAGCAAAATGGATACACTAAATGTGAGAATTAAATAAACTCTGACACCGTAGAAATCAAATTGCCGAAATGACGAAATGCCATTACGGCTGATACAAAAATAGAAGGCAAACGCTATCTCACCACAGCTGTTTGACCCCATACAAATTGTCACTTTTATTTTTAGAACAATTTTAACCAGTGGCGACACAATTTTGACAACTGATATAAGTAGGGACATGCAAGAGCTATCATCTCTGCAAACTCAGACAAATAATAATAATAATAATAATAATAAACATTTATATAGCGCAAAATACCAAGGTTTCTAAGCGCTGTACACAAACATAATCAACAAGCCTTACACACAACTACAACAAACAATAGAGCGATGGGAAATAGTCACTTGAGCAAAAAGGTTTTGAGCATTGATTTGAATTGACCAATTGAAGCAGCAGAACGGATGGTGTAAGGGATATTGTTCCAGAGTTTGGGTGCAGCCACTGCAAAAGCCCGGTCTCCAAAAGAAGTAGTCTTGACAAGTGGTCCGGGTTTTAAAGTAAGCTGTTGTGCTGAGCGAAGCGAGCGGTTAGTGGATAATGATATGAGTTTGCTGATGTAGGCAGGTGCATAACCATGAATGGCTTTGTAAGTGAGCAACAGGATTTTGAACGAAATTCTGTCCTCAATAGTCAACCAATGGAGATCATGAAGAATTGGAGAGATATGTTCATGACGCTTTGTACCTGTGATAAGACGAGCTGCAGAATTTTGAATTCTTTGAAGTGAAGACAGAAGATTTTTTGGTAAACCATACAAAAGAGAGTTATTGCAGTCAAGATGAGAAAAAACAATAGCATGAATGAGGCGCTCAGTGGAATTGCTATCCAAGTATTTGCGAATGCGGCCGATCTTATAAATACCAAAAGAAGCTTTCCGACATATATTACGAACATGGTCTTTTAGCTGCAAGGTGTCATCAAGCAAAACGCCTAGGACCTTGGCTGAATTTGAAGCATATATGTCGGAGCCTCCAATGCAGATGGATGGTAACATGGAGCAGTTTCTGAATTTTGAATGAAAATGAATGATTTCAGTTTTTGAGTCATTTAGCATGAGTTTATTTTGAATTGCCCAGGAGCAGAAATCAGCAATGCAGGATTCTAGCATGTTGACAGCTTGAGAATGGCGAGTTGATATCAAAGTCAGATAAAGTTGAGTGTCATCAGCATAAATGACATGATGGATATCATGGTGAGCATTGATGACATCGCTCAGTGGAGCACTATACATGATAAAATCCAATGGTCTTTTGACAGAACCTTGGGGAACACCCCAAGGAAGCGGAAAAGGGTCCGAGATGGAATCGCCAATAACAATGGCTTGTGTGCGACTATCGAGATAAGAGATACACCATTTTAATACAGTGCCACCTATGCCATACCTCCTTTGGAATCTTTCAAATAACATAGTGTGATTTATAGTATCAAAGGCAGAGGAGTAGTCGAGTAAAACAAGCACAGCTTTTTTTTTTTTTTTTTTTTGTTTTCTTGTTCACGCATCATATCCACCTTTGATACAAGTGGCCCCCCCCCCCCGGGGGTAACATGGAGCAGTTTCTGAATTTTGAATGAAAATGAATGATTTCAGTTTTTGAGTCATTTAACATGAGTTTATTTTGAATTGCCCAGGAGTAGACACTAGCAATGCAGGATTCTAGCATGTTGACAGCTTGAGAATGGCGAGTTGATATCAAAGTCAGATAAAGTTGAGTGTCATCAGCATAAATGACATGATGGATATCATGGTGAGCATTGGTGACATCGCTCAGTGGAGCACTATACATGATAAAATCCAATGGTCTTTTGACAGAACCTTGGGGAACACCCCAAGGAAGCGGAAAAGGGTCCGAGATGGAATCGCCAATAACAATGGCTTGTGTGCGACTATCGAGATAAGAGATACACCATTTTAATACAGTGCCACCTATGCCATACCTCCTTTGGAATCTTTCAAATAACATAGTGTGATTTATAGTATCAAAGGCAGAGGAGTAGTCGAGTAAAACAAGCACAGCTTCGTGGCCTTTGTCATTTGTGACACACAGCAGCGCAGTTTCAGTGGAATGGAATGGCCTGTAGGCAGATTGGCTGATGGAGAATAAATTATGCTCTTGCATGTACTCTTTAATCTGAGAAGTCACAATCCTTTCAAGCACTTTGAAAATGAAAGGTAAATTGGCTACAGGTCTGTAGTTTTTTAACTCGTTTGGATCAAGATTCTGCTTTTTCAATAATGGCATAATGTGGGATTGTTTGAAGGCAGTAGGCACAGTACCAGAAGTAAGCGACAAGTTTATCATTTTGGTGATATGTGGGAGTAGCACACTGAGACAATTTTTAACCAGCGATGTGGGCAAGCTGGCAAGACTTGGATGCACTCTCCATCATGGGAACCTTGCCATATAGGCCTACAAAGGTCATGGTTTGTATGTTATAGCGCCCTCTATATGCCCATTCTCCATAGAAAGACGTGGAAAACTAGATTTTTAAGAAAAAACATATTTACCCGCAATGATATTTTGTAAAATTTACACAGGATGTAGTTAGTGAACTAAATATTCTAAATCAGTTGTCAAAAGTGTGTCGCCGGCGATAATTTTTGTTTCATTCTGGGTTTCTGATAATAAATGAGACTTTTAAACAGCTGTTTTACCTTTGTTGGTGTGAACTCGATAACCACTGGGTCAGTTAAATTGACGACATTGACGTTCTCGATGGAAGCTGAGATGATTGATCCTACTAGTTTGTTGCTACCATTCCGAATTTTCTCAGATGGAAATAGAACATCTTCTTGAAACACCATGAAGCTAATTTGCATATCTAAGAAATAGTGGAAAGAAATGTTTTTGTTTCAGTTATTTATTACAGATATACTTCAATTCGCCTCACGTTACACATACACTAACACAAATTCTTGAAATACCATTGTTGGTTCAAAAAGCATTACCTTTTCTGTCCACATGACAAGATTTAAAATTTTTTTTTAATATTCTCACTTAACAAACATGAAGATAATTAATGAACTATGCACTCTTTCAGTAAAGATTTTATTGATATTTGCAAGACTTTGGTATTTTCAGCTTAAAATTTTGCATAGAATTTTAGGCACAAATAGTTATCTATATAAAATTGGTTTTGCTAACTCCAATTTGTGTACTTTCTGCAATGTTGAAAGTGAGGACATTCCTCATCTCTTTTGGTTGTGTAGTTTTACTAAACGTTTTTGGTCCGAGGTGCAAAATAATATTCTTAGGAAAAGGGTGACTCTCACAACGAAAGATGTCATTTTTGGTATTCATGATTTGGAATTTCAAAATTTTAATGTGGTGATTTTGAATGGGAAGCAGTATATTTTTAATGCAAGATTAAATAAGCTGTCTCTTAATTGGCAATCTTTCCAAAGAAAGTTGAATGATGTTTGTACTCAGGAAAAACGTATAGCTGTTAGAAACATTAAGATTGATGTTTGGGTTAAAAAATGGTGCCTAATTAATGTGTAGCATCACTGTACTGTATCCACTAACGCTTAATATTATATTTCTTTTTCATCATGTGTATTACTGTATTAGCTATTTCCAGGAGGTGTACAATTAAGTTTTCTATTGAGATCCTGGATAGGATGCCATATAACTTTGTATGGTTTGCTGGTTAACCTCCGGTTTGTAAAAGTTTGCAAATTTTTGAAAAACAAATTTGTATTAGGTATAATGCACAGAAGGTAAAAGCATGGATGATATGATTGTCTGGGTTAAAAAAAAACCCTGCCTACTGTTGTCAGAGATTGTTATAGTAATGCTGTGCTTTTGTATCATTAAAGACACTATCAGTGATTTGAAAAATATTTGAAATTTGCAGGAATAGCTTCAAAGTGAAGGATAAGTCTGTAGAATTCTCATAAGTTACCTTTTCCAACTGAAGAATTGACAGTTTTTTTTTTTTTTTTTTTTTAGTTTGTTGCTACCATTCCGAATTTTCTCAGATGGAAATAGAACATCTTCTTGAAATACCATGAAGCTAATTTGCATATCTAAGAAAAAGTGGAAAGAAATGTTTTTGTTTCAGTTATTTATCACAGATATACTTCAATTCGCCTCACGTTAAGCATGTACACTAACCTAAATTCTTGAAATATTATTGTTGTTTCAAAGACCTTTTCTGTCCGCATGACAAGATTTAAAAAAATATTTTAATATTCTCACTTAACAAACATGAAGATACTTAATGAACTCCAACTATGCACTCCTTCAGTGCAGATTCTATTGATATTTGCAAGGGGAAAGTGAGAACGGGCTTTTGAAGGCTTTTGACGTCTAAAAAACGTTCCAAACAGATTATACATGATTTTACAGTTACTAGTCATTGTATAGACATTAGGAACTCTTACCTGCCCTTATCTCGTTCAGAAGACTTTGAGGCAACTTTATCGATGTCTGAACTCTTTCCAAAGGAACATTGCTGGTGTTTTGGAATACCTGAACTCTGCTGTCTTGAAGGTATCTCTGATCTTCTGATGCACTAGAGTTTGAAGAAAGTACAGCGAAACTCACATCCCCTTTCGTTGTGTTCTGTTTTAGCTGTATGCCTTCTACGGCTATGTTTGGCTTGACAGTTCTAATTTGATATCCAGCTTTTAATGACATGGATACTTGATCTTCTAACGCACGAAGGATACTGTTTGAGGAGTTTGTGTTGTCGGATATAGATTCATCATTGACAGATTCCATGAAGTTATTCACAACTTCAACAACTGATTCTGTCACCTGAAATTCGTGAAACGATATTATATATAAAAACGAGGACATACTCATTATAAAAACGAGGACATACTCTTCACTTTAATATTAATGAATAACAGAGATTAATCCTTCTCTAACGAAACTGAGTCCACATGAGAAGGACGTCCTAGTTACCATGTCAACTGCCCCATATACGGGATAAATTGTGACCTTGTAGACGAGGCTGTAGGGTATAGTGCTAAAATAAATGATATGTGCACTATATACATTGGATAACAAAATAGGCAGGACACTACGTCATAGAGACGCTATAATTCAGAACACCGGTATGATCTACGGATGCTTACTTAACAGTGATACACCTGAAAGAATCAAAATATTTGAAATTTACAGAAGTAGATTCCTGTATTTGTTACAGACATACAAAAATCTGATTTTTGATGATTTTTACGATTTTCTGATAATTTAAGCAAATCACTTATTGTGCCTTCACGACTCATACTAAGGATCAGTTCACCTTAAAAATATTAACTATGAAAAGGGCCACCCCTCCTTACCCACTAACAGGAGTACCCATAAAAAGTAATTTTCCACATGCATGTGACCTTTGACGTTTTGTGGACTTATGTTACAATCATATACAATGATTGTAACATAAGAATTATATGCTGACATGTAACATGATCCGGAATTCATTTCAATGTACAAATGAATGGGAAAATACATGGTTTTAAAAAAGGGCACTGTGAAAAATAGTAGACTGTATAAAACACAATTTCATACTACATTTTATTGAGTTGAGCTATTATCAACTGATAAAAGCTAAAATTAATATTTTTGTGCATCATGGTGGAGAAAAGGACACACTGGCCGCTTTTCGGCCCGCATGAAAATAATTATTTCGCCCCTAATTTCTAAATCGATCAATGTTGTTCGATTTTTGTTTCACTAATATTAATATCGTAAGGTCCATTCATACTTCAATACACTGCAATGCTTCAGTGAAGTAAAAATGGATGAAACCCATCTCTGACTCAACACGGCAGCAGTGCAATGCAATTTGAACTGTGTTGCTGCTGCTACGTTGAGTCAGAGATGGTTTTCATCCATTTTCACTGTACTGCACTGCAATGCAGTGAAGTATAAACGGACCTTCAGAGTAGTCTTGGTACGTGCAGCACTTCGTTGGATTATTCCTATGGGAAGTGCGTTTTCTTGAAAATGGGCTCCAGAACCGCCCTCCCTCTTATCCACTAACGTGTGTAACAAACTCTACCCAAAATCAACTAATTAAGGAATAAGGTGAAGATATGACTTTGATGCATTCACAATATTTTCAAGACATTAATGTAAGCAAAATTGTAACTGCACAGAATGTCTCGCTGTCCCACTGTCGCGTAGGAGTTTTGGAGACCGGGCTTTTTCCATCATTGGCCCTCGTCTCTGGAACTCCTTGCCCTGCTATCAAGAGAGCAAATTCTATCACGTCTTTCAAAATGCATCTTAAAACATACCTTTTTCTCCAACATCTAGCTTTCCTGTTTTCTTCTTTCTTTCTTTGCGCCTAGTATCCTTTGGCAAGTAGGCGCTTTATAAGTTCTTGTATTATTATTATTATTACTCACCTGTTTGTTCATATTCCATTAAAAATAATAAATTTAGCCAAAATGTCAGTTATGACTTTGTTGTACTCACAATCACTTTCATACAATCGTAATTGTATGCAATCAGGGAGGTACAAGACGAATTGTATGCAATCAGGGAGGTACAAAACGAATCAATTTGACGTATGTAAAATAGAATTGAGAGTGACATATCTATCTCCTTTAGTTTAATCGTTAGCCTTGTTGTTTCATTGTTTAAAGAAATACAAAGGTTAGTTTGTTACACAATAGTCTGATAGTAATTAGGCATTTGGGTACAATACGACTTTAGTTTATCATAAGGGCTGTCTTCAGTACTCAACCGCCGGTAACTCGGCGGTTCTGTCCGGGTAATTCCGGGTGGAACTGGTAGGGCCGGATGGAACCGTTTTGGATTGTTCTAACCGCCAGGAGCTGCCGGTTGATCGCCAGTAGAGTTTTGCAGCCGCCCCAAATGTACAAAAAAGGCAAGAAGTAATGGTATCTATTAGGTACTAGTAGTGGAGGAGCCGCTCTCATTTACACTTTACCTCTGTTGAAGGTGATTCCACGCTAACGATATTTTGAAGAGTCTTAGCAAGAGCCGCTATTTCATCTTGTGTAACATTTTTGTATCCGGTAACCTCAACCAGCGCATCAGCAACTTCTTGAACATTTTCCTGGACTATTGGGACCTGAAATAATGATGACAAAACATATCAAAGACTAAATGAATGCTTCCCTGAAAATAAGACATTCCATCATCTATACCTATTGCTCCAAACTTACCCAGCATGACAGTAGTATTTTAATACAATTTTCTACCGGTTGAAATGTTCAAGTTGCTTATTTACTTACAAATACTTTACTTTCGTGAACCATACTTTATGTTTACCTTCTGTAGTTCCTGGATCTGTACGTTTGTCGTTAACATTCCACACGTCTGTGGCTGCGGGTCCTCCCATTTTGCCCCAAGAGCTACATCTGCCGAACAATATCTTACAGCGACGGCATAACCACCTGTTTAAGAATGCCGTGTATTGTTTCATTTATTTGGTTTAGCATGTTTAGTGTGATCTTAGATATGATTCTATTAGGAATTGAAGGACTGAAAGTAAAAACGTCTATGAGAAAGGAAATAAAATTATACCTTCAAGAAAGGAATGGTATCGGTTGGATATGATCGTTTGAAAGGTCAGAGGTAGAAATACCAAAACGTGAAATTCGTTTAATCCCCTACAGTGCCGTGAATAAGGATAATTTCCTCACGCTCTTAAACATAAACCGAAGTTACGACCTTTAGAAACCCGGGCTTACGCTTATGCAGATGCAGATGCGGTGATGCAGTGAGCGCGCCCATGCCCAGCTGCTGTTAATGAATGTGACCGATATCGATCGATACGAGTGAACTTTGAATTCATGCGGTCACATTTCCGAACATCGGTGAATACACGTCATGCAGACACTCTCAAATTTCGTCATACTTTTGCTCGGACTGATTGTTTTAAATATACTGTTTTTAATAGGTTTCCAGTTCATTTTGAAAATCTCCCCAAAAATATAAGAGACAAGCTTGTCATTAACCTAAATGGCTTCCTTTCTAGCCTCAAGTTTCATCTAAGAGAAAGGCAGTTGGTAATTTCCAGTATTTTGTAGTTTTTCATGTGCAATATATTTTTTTAATTTATCAATCAAGCATCATGGTTTGTGTTGGATTGTTCGTAGTTTTTCCACTGCTTTCTGTTTCTTCTCTTCTTCTGTGTTGTTGAGTAGTTTTTGGGTTAGCCACTTGATAGTGTCATTTTTTTTTTTTTTTTTTTTGCTTGATAGCTCAGTCGGTTAGAGCGTCGTGCATGTAATACGAAGGTCGCCGGTTCGAATCCGGCCAAGCGCACATGGGGTTTTTTTTTCAACCCTATCGTGCGCTGGCCATCTCCAGGGAAAGATGAATAAATATATACATCCTTGTCTACCTGGAGAACTAAGTAGTTTAAATTTCTAAGAGAAAGGCAGTTGGTAATTTCCAGTATTTTGTAGTTTTTCATGTGCAATATATTTTTTTAATTTATCAATCAAGCATCATGGTTTGTGTTGGATTGTTCGTAGTTTTTCCACTGCTTTCTGTTTCTTCTCTTCTTCTGTGTTGTTGAGTAGTTTTTGGGTTAGCCACTTGATAGTGTCAATTGCCACTGTTTGGTCTATCCCCGCCAGGCTACTTTTGTCTGTCCCTTTGTTTTGTACTAGTGCAAATGCTGCGGACTCTCCTTTGCAGCTATGATGCTTCTGTATTCTTCTGGGTGGTTTTATCTAAATTAAATATAGTGAAATTTAATGTTTTATCCTTTTATGTGTATGTTTTTGTATGTTTTTATGCTGGCAAATAAAATGAAATGAAGCACAGCTGGGCATGGACGTGCTCGCTGCATCACCGCATCTGCATAAGCATAAGCCCGGTTTTCTTAAGGTCGTAACTTAGTGGCGTATGCAAAGAGAGGGGTGGCATAGGAAACTGCCCCGCGAGGAAAACTGAAAGCAAATTCGGGAAGAAGGGAAGGAAATTAATTGGAAAATCAGCGCATTTAAGACCTTCCTACAAGACTATGCATTGTGGAACTAGCATCATTCATTCAGTACCATAATTTCACGTATATAAACATAGTTTACCTTTCTCAGTGTTGACTGGACATCTCTGTTGCGATTCTGCTGTATATCCTGCGGTTGTAACTGGCCATGATAGTGGTGCTGTAATATTAGTCACTTCTGCAGGACAGCGTGCTGTGGTGAATGTAACAAACCCGGTAACAAACGATTAAGGTTTAAACCAGGGTATTTTATCATGAATGGACTTCTTTTCTTTCAACATACTCTGAAAGTGTAAGATAGGGCCTAATGTAATTCACCATTCGCACGGTTTCCCAATTTGTATGTAGAGGCATCTTTAACGAGGGTAAGCCCACATCAGTGCACGCACTGCTTTACAGAAGGACCCTCTTAATGACATTTGACATCTGTCAGCAGACGTTTGACTTTACAAATAAGCTAAACAAGTCAATGTGTTGATCCTTTAGTGAGCATCCGTTCGTTTCTGCGGAAGAAACACCATTTTAACTTGCACATTTTAGCAATGACTCAAATGGTCATTAAATGGCTTTTGATTTTAAATCCAGAGCACCACATATAACTCAATCCTAAAAAGTATCATTCAGGGCAATTGCTGTTGATATTCTCTCCTAGAAACATATTTTAAGCATTTTTCTGTGATTGCCTCAAAAGACTCCAGAATGATCTTGACCTCTTTGTACACCCCATACAACCCACTCCGTAAGAATCTTTCTGAGCATACCCATATACCTCGTTGACAAATAAGAAGCATTTGCATATTTCTCAACAATGACTTCATATGACCTTAGTCTTTGACCTCTCATCCTGAACCAACCATATACCTAGACGACCTTTGACCTTTTATCCCTACACTCCATATGACACCCTCCGTATAGCATCAAACTTTGATAAATGCCCATGTATTCTGTTGACAAAGAAGCATTTTGTTTAAAGCAATGATCTCAAATGATCCTTATATGACCGTTGACCTTAATTTCCTCAACAGCCCTAATGTCTCCCTACCCAAGGCTCATTATTTCCAAGTGTAATAATAATATTTAAATAATATAGCAGAAATGCCATTTTTTAATCTGAGGTTCTTTGTTCAATTCAAACTTCCAGAGCTTTCAATGTTGATAATTTACTCAGTACACCTTGGTCTTTGAATTTCACCTAGCTGGCAATTGTATTAAGATAGGCGTTATGATCAAAATTGTCAGCGAAAATACCTTTCTATGATCTATACTTTTGACCTATGACCTTCTAACCCGTTTTTATCAACGAATAAGTTCATGGAAAGGACTTCACAAGACTCAAGTGACACTGTCATCGAAAGTTGGACTTATGCCACACATACATCGTTCTCAGTAATACATTCATAGGACAATGCCTTGGAATATCATCCACTGAGAGTCCAAGCCTTTCAGGTGATTGGTGAAGTAATTCTTTACATTCCAAACACAAGTGGTTTTCAAACCAAATTCGTCACCCTTCTTGTCCCGTAATTCTCAGTTTTAAGCACCAAGACGTCAAAAGAATAAATAAATAAACAAAAACATAATATTATCCCCTCTTAGAGTAAAGGGAAATAACTTACCTACCGTAAACAACCACATTGAAAGAACATGTTCCGGTATTCCCTGCTAGATCCCAGACAGTATACGCAACAACGGTTGCTCCAATTTGAAAACTGCCTCCGGGCACGTGACTTATATTCATTCCCATCACATGACCCGAATTATCCGATACAGTGGGTGCATCCCACGTGACTTCGGCGTCTAATTTGTCAGGATCGGCAAACATTTCTTGTTTTTCCGGACAAATAATGACTGGAGGCTCCTTATCTGCAAAATCAGACATGAATCATGAAGTAGTTGAATTAGAGCACGTTTTCATGTACCTGAGAGAATAACTGATCTCATCTGGGTTTATACTTTGTACAGGTAACGTTTCAAATATCGAAACAGTTGATTGAAATAAAATGTTTTTCTAATTTAGTTCTTGAATTATGGAACATGCATTATAATTCCCTAGCGCCAATATGAGTAACGGGACGAGGTATTGGAACACACTAATGAGGTATTGGCATGCCACACAATATGTGCAAACAAAATTTCATCGTGAACTTGAAATAAAATCTCGTTCAAGAGTGTCGTTGTAATGGTGAGGTCACTAAGCAGGAATGCGACATTTTTTTGGACAAATTAGAGCTTTCTCAATCAGACCTGGAATGTGAAGTGTAGTAATTATAGAATGGTCAGGTCACAAAACAAATTTTCGCACGTTTTCACCACTGCATGTCGCATTCTAATTGCACGCACACAGGATGAATATGTTAAAGTTAAGAATTGCGGAAAGGTAGTGACATAATTTGTCATACTGTAGTCATGGTGTTCAGAATGATTATGGTATTCATGGTATTCAGGTTGTGTGTAGGCATTTGATACAGTAACTAGGCAATTACATGAATATCGGCATAGATTAGTTTCAAACATCTATATGGAGATGGAAGTTCAGCTATGGAATCAAGTACATGTTCTAGATTCCGGGACAACTTCCAAAACATTCTCGAACAAATATTGTAGGACCTACTTGACAACTGCATGTCAAGAAAAAAAAACACTAACAAACAAACAAGCAAACCAAAATTCCAGAAAAAAAAGAAATAAAAAAAAATACGCCACAAACTTAATATCTTCCAACTTTCAAGATAGTGAAGGCAATGAAAAAGGATGGAAGAGATGTTGAAGGGGGAAGATGTATGAGTGAAGTGTATAGTGGAATAGTGAATTTCAGTGATGGAAAGTTGAGGTAGAGTCTGGAAAGAGCATATGGAGAGAATCATGAATGAGGAGAATGAGTGGGAACAGAAGGTAGAGGCTGATGTGGTGGAAGGGCCAGTTAAGAGGGTCAGCCGGGAAGAAGTGGTGAAGGCAATAAGAGAAATGAAAAAAAGGAAAGGCAGCTGGACCCTCAGAGGTGAGTGCTGTGATGATTAGTGCAAGTGGAGAGATAGGGATAAGTGTGATGATGGAGTTGTGTCAGAGGGTGCTAGATGGAGGAGGGATGCCAGAGGAGTGGGCAGTGAGTGTGGTAGTTCCAATTTTTAAAGGGAAAGGGGATGCAATGAGTTGCGGTGCATATAGGGTGTGAAGTTGTTGGAGCATGCAATGAAAATGTGGAGAGGGTTCTAGAGAATAGGATTCGGAAGATAGTGGAAGTGGATGAGATGCAATTTGGGTTCTTGCCAGGGAAGGGAACGATAGATACAGTGTTTATTTTGAGGAGGTTGCAAGAGGAATATCGAGCTAAAGGGAAGAAGCTGTATATGTGTTTGTAAACTTGGAGAAGGCATTTGGTAGGGTACCGAGGAAAGTGATGGAGTGGGCGATGAGGAAGAGAAAGATACCAGAAGTAGTGGTTAGAGCAGTGATGAGTTTGTATGAAGGAGCAAAGACAAGAGTTAGAGTGGGGTCTGATTTGTCTGAGGAGTTTGAGGTTAAAGTGGGTGTGCATCAAGGTTCTGTACTTTCACCATTGATTTTTGCAATTGTGATTGATGTAGTCACGGAGAGTGCAAAAAATGTTTGATGAGTGAGATGTTGTATGCTGATGACTTGGTTTTAATGTGCGAGACAATGGAGGGACTGAGGGAGAAGCTCTGGAAATGGAAGGAGGCTTTTGAGAGTAAGGGTCTGAAGGTAAACTTTGGGAAGACAAAAGTGCTTGTGAGCGGGGTGGAGAGGGAGGTGGTAGTGAGTAAGGTAGACCCATGTGGCGGGTGTGGGAAGAGGGTAAAAGCAAATTCAGTGTTTTGAAAACGTGGGAAATGGATTCATGGGCAGAATGCACCAAGATGCAGGAGAGTGACCCCAAGTTTGGCAAGAGGATTTTATTTATGTGTGTAAGATGCCGAGAATTGAGCTGGAGGGATGGTGGAACAAGGAGGAATAGTTTGTGTGATGATTTGAGTCATGGAAGGAGTTCACAGAAACTAGGTACAGGTAGTGGGGGTGGTGGAGGCGAGGTGGCCTGTTACAGCTAGAGTGAGGTAATGGTGGGTGAAGTTTAGGAATGTGGGGAGTTGTTTGCAAGGGAAAAGATATCCTTTGAAGATGAAAAGGATGGTTTATGAGTTGTTTGAGATCAGTGATTCGTATGGGAGCGAGACGTGCTGTCTGGGCGAAAATGAGATGGGATTCTGAGGAGGACAGAAAGAGCAATTAATGGAAGCGATGTGTGGTGTGAAGTTGATGGATAGGAATGAAGACTTAGACTTGATGCAGATGTTGTGTTGGAAGAGTGTGATGGTACCGGTTGGCGAAGGCGAATAGTTTGGGCGTTGCAGTATGAGCATGTTTATGATGATGACGAGCAATGTCTTAAGAAGGCTTGATTCGAGGTGGTAGGTTGATGAGGAGGTGACGGTCCCCAAAGAATAAAAAGAATCCGGCCAACCAACCCCCGTTAACGGAACAAAACCGGATTTTAAAAGCTTTGGTTTACTTCTACTACTAACCACTTTCCTCCTGATAACCAAGACACCTATTCCACCCTGATAAAATGTTCACCTGCTACATGACAAAGAACTGCATTCAGAACAACCAGCATTGACTTGGTCACGTGCAATGTACGTCACATTTTCGCACCCAATGGAACTGGTCTCCTGGTTGTGATTGGAAGAAATGCTATTCCTGTGTCAATCAGCACAACCTTCTATCGTCGGTTCTGACCATGTTACCGAACCATTGGGATGGTACCATAATTCAGCTGTTATATGTTGGTCTTCTGGACACACGAGTTTCACAGCTACAAAATAAAAAAGGGTACAGATGTTGTTTTATTCATCGAGTGCATGCTTCAACAATTACCAGTCTGGAGACTACCAAGATTAGCTTGCATTGTAATAATATACAAATACTACATGGTAAGAGAGGAAATATTGCACGATAATTTCCCAAAGTAACTGGCTATGGACGTATCACACCTTTCCCGAGGGTGAGGGGCGATATGGACCCGTAGCCAGTACCTAGGGAAAATTGTGTGCCTATTCCCGGTGTAGAAGTAATCATTCTTCGTCGTAGTCATAGTCTGGCTACAACGGTAAAGAATGATAGGGCACTCGATTCAGTTGACTCTTCACGCAACATTAGTTTCACGCTTTATTCCGTTGTCGTCTATGGAACCCGGACTATGGCTTCCGCCGAACTATAGTTACTTTCACACCGGAATAAATCATGTAGTATTTATTTTTATTACCGGACTGTGACTCTACTCTGGGGATGCGCCGGCAGTGGCGTACCGAGGCAGTCGATCCAGAGGGGGCAAATTTCCAAGTCGTCCCGCCAGAGGGGGCAAAATTTGTAAATCGTCCCGGTGATTTGCTCCAATTCGAAAATCGCTGAATTTACCTTAATTTTTCCCAAATTTAGGCTGAAATTCCCGAAAAAAGAGGGAAGGAAATGCATATTTTGGTCCATATCGTCCCGCTTTTCGAGCCAGAGGGGGCAACTTGACCCCTGCCCCCCCGGTCGGTACGCCACTGGGATGCGGTTGTAGGGAAGCAGTCCGAACTATTTTCCTAGGGAATAGCACTTGCAATAGGAATCGGCCAATGATTTGTATAATCAGTTTATGAATATTTATGAGATGTAACAATTAGTAATGTTACATTCATAGTGTCCTCTCAACAGCTGCAGTATACAACTTTGATGATGATTTGCTTGATAGGTCAATGGGCTTACTCTATTCCCCTGAATTACATCCTCTATAAAATGATCCGTATGCTAATTACCTTAGTAGCGTGTATGAACTCGGGTTTTGTTAGTGCACTCTGCCATGCGAGATGTTATACTCGAGATCAAAGCAGGCCTCTGACAGTGACTCAGCAAATTGGTGACACCTCTGGGCACCGCCATTGGACGATTGCGTCAAACTTATTTGCATAATTTGCTATCTGCTGCTATAGCATAGCTCATTATGCATAGCATAGTCATTATGCGAAGCATAGCTGGTTGTTGTGTGCCCATTGCATTATGGGGCCGTTGTTATGTCCCTTAGCTGTCGAAGCAATTTTAATATTCCCAACCGCGGAAGCTCCAAACGGAGTGTGATGAATGAACGTGAAAATCTAATTACGGGAATCGGCAGACAGCCACAGTCAATTCCCATTGATTGTTGTTCCCTGATCAAAGTCTGGAGGTCAGCTTGGGGAAACCTCTTCCATTCTGTGTATATGTCTGATTCAGCTCTTTCAGGCTTGCTGGAAGACCTGAGCATCAAACGCGCTCCCTAAATTTGCATAGAAATATACCATAATTCAAATGGATACATTTCTTAAGGAGCCAACAACAGCAAAACAGTATAGGGGGTATTTTGATTTAGGAAAGAAGTCTAACACTACGCTTTATTGTCTTTATTAGTCACCCAGACCCACTCAGTATTCAATAGGATCTGTGAGTAGCGGAGTACAGTTAGTTAGCGGTGCAATTTTCCACGCATCATGCTTATAACCGACGATGAGATTTCCAAGTTGTATTCACCATGTTCATCACAGACAACGAGATTTCTATATTGTATTCCTGTTCAACCCCCACCACCATCGCCACCACTACTGAGCTTTTTGAATAATACATTTCTTTGCTTCAAAGATTATGAATCTTCAATCTTTAGCGAGGCGCGTATATGACTCCCAAAATGTATCGCTTTCCAGCAACAATCCTGCAAGAGCTAAGTCAGGAACCCGGTCAGGAATTGCATACAGAATTGAAGAGTACTCTAACTCAGACATCCAAACATTGTTCCATAGTGAATATTTATTAATTGTTTGCTGTTATGACCAAAATAATCCGTAATCCAATTTTTAGGAGGAAAATTAAAGCTCCATGGCCCGATCGCAAATAGCCTCGTCCCCAGAAACCCCAGATTTTACCGGAAGTGGTCAACATTTTGGTATCAGAAGAAAGCTACTATTTTTCTCATTTACCCTGTGAAATCTTCGAACCAAAGGATGTTTAGTTTGGAAGTTATGAGCGAAAATGTGACCCATTTTGGTCGACCAATATTAATTTTACACAGTACTCTATGGGGCTTACATCAAAACGGATTGAAATATCGGCGCGAAACTTTACAGATGGGGTTTTGGGGTGAAGGTCAGTCTATCAAGATGAAAACTTCATATCCTTAATTCGGACCATCCCCCTTTAAAGTCACAAAACTACTTGGTAGCAGTTGAATTAAAATAAGTTTTAAAACCCTCCTGGAAGCTCCTGGGGTTCAGCTCCGTTCCATAGTATCAAAATCTTGCAAGGCAGAGTGCATTATGAAAAGCGGACGTCAGACACGCTACAAAGGTAAGTAGAACATTTTACATTTTACATGCTTCAGCAGGATGGGAGTTGTACGGGGATATTTCCGGTAGACGTTTCATATAGAAGTTTTTATATTGATGCAAATGAGGTATTACAATTAATTCCGTCATACGATGTATGACGTTGTGCAGTAGTGCTTGACGGAATGAATGGTAATACCTCATTTGCATCATTGGGACTTTATATTTCCCGCCTTGTACAAAATAATCCCTGGCATACACAGCATTGTCAGAAATTCCCGTAGCTCCTTTGAAAAAAAAACATCTGAAAGACAAGATAGCGGACAAGATAGCTCAATCAGGTAAGCGCTCGACTCCAGTGTATGCTCATCCATGCGTATATATGCGTGCGTTCGAGCCCTGTGAGATTCAGCTGTCTTGTAATTTACCTGGACAAGAAACTAACCGCTTATTTGTCCCGATTTACCCATGCGATATTTGGGAAGCTGGTCCAGGCTGCGATGGTTATCTCGATGTATGTTTGTTGATAAGGGAAAGCGCTGATCCCGATCTGCTACATCCCTTGAAATGATGCTAAATGGTTTATGGTATGGTTGGGCCACAGTGATCAGCGGCCATTTGTGAAAGCGCTTAGAGGCCAATAGCATAAGGCGCTATATAAATCTCTGCTATTATTATTATTAAATATGCTGACGGTCTGAGAGCCGCCTAGACAACCATCGAGATCCCGGACTCACGGAGCCGAGCCCCAGTAGGTTTCATGAGGTTTTTTTTTTAAAACCATTTTTAATTCAACTGCTATCAAGAAGTTTTGTGGCTTTAATTCCCCCTTCCCCCCCAAAAAATCGGATTATTTTGGTCAAAATAGCAAACAATCGAAATTCCGATTAAAATCTTTCCGCGACCATCGACAAAGACCTACCATTAACTGTAACGTGAAAGGAACAATATGCGGTGTTGGCGGATGAATCCACGGCTTCATACGTGACACGGGTTATTCCAACCGGAAACACGCTGCCAGATTGGTAGTTTGAATTAACTGCGATGTCATCATCGGAATTATCAACAGCGATTGGTTGTTCCCAAGATAGTGTCGGAAGCTCTCCATGATGTGTGTAGAGGGTGACATTTTTAGGACAAATAATGATAGGACTCTCTGTATCTGGTGTGAAAAAAGAAAGACAAACAAAGGGCAATGCAAGAAAGAATACTCCACCTATAGTTCAAAGAAAGACAAACAAATAAAGGGCAATGCAAGAAAGAATACTCCGCCTAGTTCAATGTTCTTCAAAATTAGATAACTGATTCTAGCTTAACAATTTCTCGTACTGCCAAACAATGAACATGTTCTTTGTTTAACTATGCAAAGCTGAATAACAATAATGAGAGACGCCATGTTTTCACCCATTTCAATGGGATCTTATGTAGTACAGAGAAGAAGTAAACTTATTTCTCACGTTTGAAAGAAATTGAGTCAACTGTATATCAATATGTAAAACAATCGGAAAGCCCATAGCGTTTTCATTAAGTAATAACATTTGACACAAATTCACCATTTCATGTTGAAATTAGGTAATTTTAATGAAAGAACCTGAAACCACATTTGTATCGCTTTTTAGTAGGTGTTAACGTACAGTGATCCAATAAACAGAAGCTCATCATGATGTCAATTTTGGATTTCCAAATCTGCCATAACTCTGCGTAAATGTGCAAGATATTGGTGTAAAATTGATGCATACAAGTTTTTTATTCGAGTAGTATACACGTCAACCTGTCATTCATATATATATATATATATATATATATATATATATATATATATATATATATATATAACAACGGTTTGCAGCTGTCTGCTTGCTTGTTATAGAAGTTGGTTGAAAAAAATATTAGTTGTTGCCCACTTGTCAATGTCTGCCAATAGTTATAATGATTGACTAACCTAACTAGATTGTCCATAAAACAAACGCAATAAAAATAATCTTTTTAGATAGCTTACCCGGGGGTTTGCATTTCTCATATTTAACACTTCCATCTTTATGGTATCCTTTGCATGTCAGTTTTCTCATCCCAAATGTTACAGGGTGTGCATAGGCTATCCGTATTCCCCATCCATATTGAATGGCGGCAAAACTTGTCTCTTGGCTCATGCTCGTGATTCTATGGAGGCCGTGCTCCCATATTTGATTCCTTAAGATGCAAAAATAAGACATGACTTCAAATCTAATCAAAGAAGTGTCCGATTCTCCCAATGGTAGACCGTTCAAACGAAGATCGTCCACATCGTCGCATAATGTAATAATTGTCAGGTATTCTTCATTCACGTCATGAACTGCAACGTCAAAATTGGTGAAACTGACATCGTGCACGTATTGCTCAACTGGAGGTATTATGATCATTGCAGGATCCCCGATACCATCTGTAAAGTTTCCTTTAGCATATTGCGCAACTAAAACAGGTTTGTCAGAAGTTACCAAACTGGCATTGTCTGCATTGATATTCCTCTCCAAGAACTCTCCTTCATTGAGGATGACAGTGTTGACTTCTTCGTCCGTATACGTGACTCTTGTTAATTCTTGCGCTGCAACAACACGGTACACATAACCGGATTGACGTCCCAAAAAGGGGGGAATTATGTAACGTAAGCCCCAGCGGTTAACTGGAGGTATGTGTTCCACGATGTGATCGCACGCTAGTACATCACTCGGAACGAATATGCATGCACAACCGGATACCACGGACACCGGCTTATCCGACCAAATTCGACTTCCTGTTAGCCCCTGATCACTCCGCAACAATACAGAATCGTATGAAAATAAGTCTATTGAAATTTCTTCGGTAGCAGGATATTGAACGCTCCAATCTGTAGAAGATAATGCATCTCCAGTTAATTGTAGAGTAACGTGTGTATTTTCATTTAAAGACGATATCACAAACTCTGCTGGGAGAGCAGTTTTCTCCTTTGGATTTGCATAGCTTACAACCACATATTCCTGACCCAAGGAAATTGTAGGGATTATGGGAAATGTTGCCATCGTCCTTGTCTGTGCAGACACAGCAACCACACTGATATAGTTATCTGACGAAATGACGACTGTTCCAGAAATGAAAAATGCATCTCTTTCTGTGGCAAGTTCCTGGGGTAAAGTAACTGTCAACCCTTCCGAATTCGTCAGAGTGTGAGTACTGAAATAGCGAGTTCATGGGACGGAGTGGAGACATTTACTACGGTTCTACTGCTTGAGCTGCACGGTGTTAGTACTACTTGAAATACATTTCTTCTGGGATGTAGATTTGGAGGGAAGGCAAATACGAAATTGTTGCCACAAAGATCCTGGAAGCCAGAGGCTAATAAATCTGAAAACAAACACATTAAAAAAAGAAATTTCGTTTTTCCTCAAATCAATACCATATTGCATTTTCAATACCCAATTTATGGTTACCCCCTTGAGCACTACCTGCCTATCTATTGGGATATAAGCACATATTTTGATTGGTTACTTGGCAGATAATGTCACGCAATGGGCCAATTAGAGATACTCTATTAGAATATTGGTATGGTTAACACAGATATAAAAACAATATTGATTGGTACGCAGGAGGGCGATTTAATGTGTGTCCTCGTATGAGCAATCAGACAGATGGACATAGGTGGTAATGCCCAAGGGATTAAATATTCGTGCATATTGATATAGAAAGCGGTTGAAGCGCATCTTTAATCATGAAATAAGTCAAATCAGTAAAGGATATTACACGAGTTACTCTCCATTCTTGGCTGAGAATTGGCTGAGGGGCGTAGCCCGAAGCCATTCTCAGCCACGAATGGAGAGTTACTAGTGTATTATCCGACTTAAAACACATCTGGGAACGTACCCTATGCTTTTAGTCCATTATTTTGCACGAATGGAGTGTTTTTGAGTTAGTTACTCATTCACAAGATAATCAATTACCGATTAAAGCCGGATAAGGTATTCAACGGTTGGTAGGAATGGTGGGAAATTCAGCGTCTTAGAACGCAATACCGAGACAAAGCATTTCTGTGAGTGAATGCTGAAGATTGGTTCAATATGGATCGCATTTTCAAGTCCCCACATCAGCATTTCGTACTGCAGATTTATGGTATAGGTGCGTAGTTAATGTGTTGCTCACAGTTTGCTACAGAGGGATGTACATTATATTTGATTATCGTCATGGACTTCATTACCCTGTTGATATATAGAGTAGATACTGATATGATGGAATTACCGCTAATGTGGTAAACGAGAATACAAAGTGGATATGAACCCGTATCTTGGAATTACAAGCTAAATGCACTTGCAACTTGAGGATGCCTGGAAATATTTATTGTATTATGATCATGATTTCGTTTCAAAAGAAATAAACCTGAATGTGCGTGGATATGAATACCAAAATCTGAATCTGAGGGAGTATGATTTAACGAGGTGGGATCTTGGTTCTTGGTAGAGTAATCCTAAACAGCTGTACTCGCTAAACGGGATGTGGTTCTGCATTAATATATCCATAACCCATATATCCAGTAAATGCAGATGGCAGAATCATAAATCGGGAATATACTGATCGAATATGGCACTATATGGGGACAAGATTTCACCGGTACTTGTGTATTTTCTCCCTGGATATGCCAGGGATTAATAGGAACTGATATAGTGTAAGGTGGTGGTCGCGTTTTTTCCATTAGGCCAAATCTATAGTCGGCTTTACGCTCGCATACGGTTTAAATCGCATTTTAACCACATCGTTTTTTTAAAAGGGAAAGTTTTTTCAATTTATGAATGTGGGACTAAAATGTCGAGGGAAATGTTTCATACGATACCCCTTAAAATTTTACAGGAGACCTTTTTTTTTATTTATGAACATACACTCACGAACACTATAACCCTAAAAACCAAAATTTAAAACAAAATGGTTTACATGTACAAATGAAAAACCTGTGGTGCGCATAGCATATTGACTAAAGGTGCAACGAGAGATTTTGAGGACACCCAAATATTGGCGTCATAATAGTAATTTCATATAGATTAGATACCAATAGATATCTAACCTTGTATTCGCCATTACAGAAATGCTTAAAAGAGAGAAAATAGAGGTGATGTTGATTTGATTATATTTCAATGTAAAAATAGGCTGAATTTCTATGTGCACATACGAAATAGAAATTTCACCAATTTTTGTCCAAAGAAACATTCTCAGCTTAATCTTTAGATGGGGTATTTTGATGGAAAGCCTTAATCAGGGCAAAAACCCCGTTACTGTCGATTTTTTAAGGAAACGCCATATGTGAAATCATTCGTTGGCAACTTTAATTGGCTCTATAGAAAGCATCTTTGATTTTCTGACGTGCACGACAGAAAAATAAAGGCATACTAAATTATCCTCTTTTACATAAAGACGGTGTATTCAGCTTAATTATTCACTTCATGTGTGATTGAATATGTGACAGGCATTCTAAAATAATGCAAAAAACTCGGTTCGAAAAAAAATGGGGCGATGAAACTTCCAAGAAATGTTCATCTTTAAAATGAAAAAAAAATGAAATTGTACGTCGCCTAATTTCCTATGACACAAAAACATTCCTGCATGTACTTTACAACAAATGTACAGTAGAAAAATACTATGATTATGATTTAAGCTTAGATCAAATAAACGGGGAAACACAAATTAAGTACATTAAGAAAAACGCCCACAAAAGATACAAAGAACCAGCAAGCTTTCTGTCAGATTTGACAAATTAAAAACAATACTGAACAAAAAATATTTGAGGCAATACACGATAAACAAACGTAGAAGGAATAAATGAAAAAAAGTAGAAACCCTGGGCATGTAAAACTAAGATCATAAAAGTCAAATTTCAAAAATTCAAACACAAAGAATTTAATAGTTGAAAAATGTACTATTGAAATACTCAAGTCATACAAAATAATAAAAAGTCATTCTTGTGAGATTCATAATTACACTAGAAAAAATAAACAACACACAAACTAAAAAGGAACGGACCAAAATTAACTGCGTTGTATGGGTAAACAGGGTTATTTTCAGGTGATTTTATTCAAACGCAAATCTATTCTAAATGTGCTCATATTGTAATACCTGCTTTGTATTGTTTTCCTGCGTTGTTTTGCGCGAATGGGCGATGTATCCAATCATTACCGCCATTCGTAAAACTCGGCGAAAGCAGTCGCTATTCTGAGTTACGAATGGCGTGTTATTGTTACTTTCTCTCCATTCGTGCAAATAATGGAGCGAAAAACAATAGGGTGACGTCACAGTAATTGTGTTAATTGATAATTAAAACATACAACATATTTTTGTGTGTGGCATATTAACGAAAAGAGTATTTGTATGACTTAAAACCATGGAGAATAAGCAGGTCAAAAGAAATTATAAATTATGAATTTATAAAAGTCTAGAAATCGTTTTAAACTGGTTTATACCAGATATTACTTTTAATAAGCACATACAGTCTGAGCTTCCTAACCATATTAAATTCCAATCTAATATTGAAACAAGAAGACATTTCAAAAAGTGATGAACAACTAGTAAACCCCCCCAAAACAAAAATCTACAATACGATTATTTAGATTGATTAATTAAAATTATGCACAAATACCCTTACCGTTCTCCAGTTCGTCACATTATTACGCTAAGCGAGTACGAATACTGACGCCGTTTTGTCTAAAAAAAGCGGTGGCAAACTCAAAACGCAAGCAGCTGTAAAATAAGAGGCCGCAGTGTAATCGACTGTCATATCGGAAGACAAACGTAACTGACAAACATCATTTCCACAATCCTGCAATCTCATGAGTTTTTGCAAACTTTAAGCAATTATTATACTGTCTTATCATATTCATTAGCTCCAGACGAAAAGAATGGAAAGGACACCAAACTGGATGACGCATCAGTTTTGTGCGTAGGATAATTTAATCCAAGCAAGAATTCGTACAGATGGAGGAACCAAATACAATGACATCCAACAATATAAAGCCCAGGTTCTGCGAGTCTGGACATACTCGGAGACTCGCATCAACCTGCAACATCCGGCCGTCCGGACGTAGGGCATCATCTCAAGAGCATCCCCCCGGACGCATCCCTCCGGACGCTGCGATTGTGCGCCAGACACCACAGGCACAACAAAGGTGCTAAAATCCTTGCAAGTATGCATTCGCAGCAGAAATCGCAGATTTGCAACAAAGGATTTTCAACCCGGATTTCAAAAACAAAGAACATTGGTTCCTCAATAGATCATATTAAGTAACAATATTACTTTTTGGCTAACAATTTAAGCATGGGCCTATCACAATGTATGCTATTTATTGATCCAAGAAAGACCCCTCTTGCCAGCACATGTGGCCTAAATATCACTAATAAAACCATATTACAATTTATATAGTCCCTTAATCCCAGAAAGATGAAAACATACAATTTGTGTAACTTTTGCCAAAATGTTTACATTTCCGCCCCTACCACTTGCACCAAAACACTTTGTAAAATGGTAAAAAGAAAAATAGGAAACATAAAAGCATATTTAATTTCAAAGCGTGGAATTATGCCAAATGCTATAGATTTAAAACATAAAAATACTAGGGAAACCAATGCAACTTAGTTGCATCAGCTCAAAGAATACCATGATCAACAATTTAGACCGATTCTAAATACTCTACTCTGAGCAACATTCTTGGCATTGCGTACGCAGCGGGCATATTGCTTGAACTGCGTCTACGTACAACCAGATGGGCGCTGTTTTGGCGGAGAGCGGGCGTACCTAGTACCTTGGCCAGAAATTACGATTCCATTATAAATTTGGAAATAGCGCAAACCAAACGTACATGGAGGGGAGGGTGTAAATTAATTTATACGAAGTAATGGAAAGGAGAAAAAATCCATCCTACTCACGTGAAGCACTGATGAGTTGTGACCGACAGACACGAATCCCATACAACGGACAAGGGCATGCAATGATCCGATTGGATGCTGTGTCCTGAAAGGTGAGCGTGGATGGAGAAAGTCGCATTGAAGAGCTTATTTAAAGCATAACACACTCGGCCGATCAATGGAGCTGAACCGAGCACCACGCCAAGGCCGCGAAGTGCTTCTTTTCGCCAGGCGCTAAACTAGTTTTCCTTTACGATGGACTTCCGGAAAACATATTATCATGTACGTATGTGGTGTGTGTGTGTGTGTGGTGGTGGGGCATGCGTGCGTTGTGTGTGTGTGGCATTGTATACGATTGTGTGGGTAGGGGTGTGTGCGTGGAGTGTAAATGTGTGTGTGTGTGTGTGGTGTGGATGAGCGTTCAATGCTGTTTGTTACTTTTTATATATGAAAAGAAACTGCCATTATCCACAAGCAAACGTACTTGCACAAAAATTTTATTATTTTATCATTTATCATAATTTATCATGTTATTAAGTACACAATGATCTGGCATAACACTCCAAATATAATTTTTACCTCCCTATAGTGATACGATTGCTAAGCAGTGTTCATTTTTCACTGCTGTACACATCTTTGTTTATTTTACCATGCCAACCTTGCGGAATTCTGTCGCCGGTGGATATGGTATCAAAAACTCAACCGATACAGGGAGATCGCCGGGTAGAGAATCTATGTTCTGGAGTTATATGACGCGTACTGAGCTCAAATATGATAACAATTCAGGCATTTGACATAAACATTACCTGGATGCGTAATCTAAATTTCTTTCAAGTCGTTAAACCGTGAAGCTAAGAAATATTTTCAAATAAAATTGCTTTTAAATTTAAAGAAATTCGAAATGGATAAATAATTTCAAATAAAAAGAACTAATTTAAAAATACTAACATTTAAATCAAACGTTATATTTGAAATCATCTTCAAATCAAGAATCAATTAAAATTAAACAGTTGTACTTGGAAACAGATCTTCTTTTTAATGAAAAAGACAACTTTCAAACTATGCATTACTTTCAAGCTATATATCAATTATAAATCCAGAGATATCTTTAAAGGTGCAACGAGAGATTTGAAGCCATCTACATTTTCTTTAATATGTAGTGATTTCATAGATTAGACACTCAATACATTCCCTACCATTTATTTGGCTACAGAAATAACTTTTACCTTTACTTCTACCTTTCAAGTAGGGTCGCGTCGGTCGGGCGTTTTTAATGACTCTAGAAAAAAGCACCAAAATCAGCAACAATTTGGATATTTTTGCAAATTAACCCTTGTACGTGGGAAGGAATTAACCCTTTTTGGGAAGGAATTAACCTTTGGGGGGGGAGGGATTAACCTTTTTGGAGAAGTAATTAACCTTTTTGGGGAAAGGAATTAACCTTTTAGGGGGGAATGAATTCACTTTTTTTGGGGGGGAGGAAGGAATCAACTTTTTTGGTGAGGGAATCAACCTTTTGGGAAGGAATTAACCTTTTGTGGGCAGGAATTAGCTTTTTTGGGAAGAAATGAACTTTTGAGGAAGGAATTAACCCTTTTTGGGAAGGAAGTTATCAAACAATTAGTCATAAAACTCTAATGTTTTTAATTCCTCAATATAGTACATGTGGAACTGTATTTTGTGAAAATTTCATATACAATCTTGCAACCAAGGTTTTTCTAAATCAAAATTGTATGAGGATTCCAAAAATCATGGGTGTCATTTTTTAAAATGTGTTCTTGGATGTATTCTAGGGGGCAAGTTTTATACAGGGGTTAAAATATTAAAGGGGCAAAATGTGTTTTAAAGTATACTATCATGTTCAGTACCTTTCAAGGATTACAGAAAGGTATAGTTTGCCCTACCTGAGAGATATAGTACAAGAGTTACAAGGCAAAACGGGTTCAAGGTCACAATGGGGTAAAATGTCAGATTCATCGGTTTGTTTTAAAAATGGTGCCAAATTGTTCGTCTGTACAGAAGCCGAAAATATACAGGTCGCGTTGTCAATGACGTTTTGATGATAATTAAGAGGGCAAATATGGCCGTGGTCCACAGGGTCTATGGGAGACCACTAGTTATATCTGAAAAACTCTCAATTTGAAAGGTGAAACACAGAATCTATATACATTTTCTTATTTAGTATAACCCAACGAACGATTTAAAACCAGTTTCAACAAAATCGAACCATTCTATAAATAATGACCTTGACATTATTGAGCCTATTGTACTAAAACAATAGGTCGTAATTATGACAAACTATACCTTTTTAGAAACCTTATGAGCAACCAAACAGATTGGTATAAATGTTAAAACAATTTAAACACTTTTATTGTTTACCCCTGTACAAAGTTTGCCCCTTATAAAACACCCAAGAACACATTTTAAAAATGACATGCATGATTTTCAGATTCTTCATGAAATTCTGTATTGGAAAAACATTGGTGTCAAAATTGTATATGAAACAAACTAAACTAAAACATTAATTACATTTCCCCGTGTACTAATAACTGTAATGCCTTCTTTTTCTTCTTTCCTTCTCATTCGTTATTTCATGTCTGGATTACTATATTTTACATGTTATCTTGCCTCTGATCTTGTTAAAACAATTGACAAAATTGAGGACGCCCTCAAACAGGGCCGTACGCAGGATTTTTTACGGGGGGGGGGGTCTTTGAAAAAGTGGACATTTTTTGGAAAAAAAGGACCTTACCCCCTTAAAATGGTCCTTTTTGGACGTTTTGAACATGTCATCACCAAAAAGTGGACTTTTTTCTCTCTAAATGTTGGACTTTTTTTCAAAAAAATCAGCAAAAAGTGGAACTTTTCCCCCTTTTGTGGTATGGGGGGGGGGGTGCGACCGCACCCCCGCACCCCAATGCGTCCCTATGTTATACCTCATGTACGTTATTTTTTGAAGAGGTCACTGCACCCTCACGCTCTACGTTTAGCAGTTACCTCATTCAACACTCTTCCATACATAACTCATTGTATATACTTCATTTGTCAGTTGTAATCATAATGTAATTTCACTTTAATTACACTTTTTTTTACTCAAATCGTATATGACTATTTACCTTTTGTTCTGTTAGTTATTGTATTTGCTTTTGTGTTGAAAAAAAAATCTGATTGATTGATTGGTTATTTATGCTAATGAGCAGAAAATAATTATGCAAAAAAATATTGGGTTTTCATTTTGCTATTTCAGTTTGAGAAATAGATCTACGTGTTTTGTGTTGCGGGTTTCCATAAAATGGAATAGATCAGTTCTTTTATATGATGTGTTAAGTTCTCGGGATTTTC
>JAMKCH010000472.1:0-67547 GCA_023653785.1 Ophioderma brevispina | reverse complement strand
ATATCGTGCTTCGGGTGGAGGGCATTTCCGATAATTCGTAACTAGAGGTCTTTACATACACATGTTAATGGCTGACTTTAACATGGACTGGACCTCAAGTTACGAGAACTTCCTTTTCGGACCAGCGTACAATTAAGAAATACCTATGTATTCATGGTACACACTCAATCACAGTGCTTGTGACTTTCAACAGAAATTTCTTTTGGCTGTCAATGATATTTACAAGATCTTGAGAAGCGTCATGTTACTCACACATTTGTTTTACCCGAATTCCGAGGATTATTAAAAAAAATGTTCTAAATTTCAGTTCCACTTTCTCCATCCAAACTCCCTGGATTTTATTATGATGGCGCAAGACAGCATCCTGTAGTTCAGCACAGATTCAGCTGAAATAAAGACCCAAATAAATCGGGAAAGCCCGTCGAACAGAGAGTAAGAGGCAAACTATATGAAGTGAGAGCTCATGATCGCTGTCGTACGTGGCGCATTATTATTCACGCTATGTCAATACGTCATACTGCATACATAGGACCGCGTCCGGTGTGGCGCTATCTACAAAACGTGTATGGGTATTTTTACACAATTTCTTTCGCCGGAAGCCTGTAACAACTTCCATCAAAGCGAGCGATTAGCATGCGCAAACCGGACTTTGACCCAAGATCACTGTTTACGCATGCTCATGAGCAGAATCGTTCGCTGCGACCGTACTGCGACTGGAAGTATATCAATGGGGTTTTTAAAATGTTTACAAATGGGTCGCACATGTATGACCTTTCAACTGTCTCATGTCACTTGGATTTCCGGTTTGGACTGAGTCTCTGAAGTTAAATTATCGTCCTCTGAAAAGTGCATCAAATATTCTCTTTTAAGTTTATATTTTCTTCCTGAAACCTCTAAAACATTTAAGGGTTGTCTACCGAAGTCTTACAGCCCAAAAGTTAAGTAACTTTGCTAAACATGACTCATTTAGAGAATCAGTAAAGTTGAAGCAAAATTGTTTCTACGTCGGTCCCGAGTTCATTTTTTTGCATGACTTGAGGGCCAGTAAAAATGTCAGGTTGACAAAAGATAAGGCCAGTCAAGTCATGCTTAGCAGGACTGGTGGAGGGTTTTACGTCAGGAAATTTGTGCTCGAAATGCCTCTTGCCTCCGTTGAATTTTGGGTGCGAGCATACTCATTACCACAAAGACCCTTTGCTCTGTAATCAATTGAGGCATCTTCGACCCTGATGAAAATGAATAATCATCTTCTCACATGCTTTTTGCTGGCTAGAACCTTGCCAAGCAAATCTTGCAAAATTCAAGATTATGTTAATGACTCCCTGACTGACATTTGAAAAGAGAGGGGATGGAGAATTTGAATGCAAACCAGCTTTTCACTTATTAAAACTTGTCCAATCCTAATTTTTCCCATTGTTGAAAAACCTTGACTTACTCATCCATCATGAACGTGTATGAAAAGAATGACAAGCGTTGCTTTAAGGTGGTACACCACCTTTGCGTAAACCCAATTAAATTGTCAAAAACTTGAGAACAAATCCTGTTGCGTTTTTGCTGGCCTCCAGAGAGGCCAGCTTTAAGATCAGATTGGAAAATGACCTTTGACACGTAGCTACGAAAGATTTTTACAATTAACAGCAGCAAAGTAGTCGCTGAAAATTCATTTAACCAAAATTGATTTAATCCGAATTTATTTGCTATTTTCATTCACATAGTTATGGGTTTAACTGTTTATTTATTACATAATAGCTTTTCCTATTTTTAATTTATATTCAATTTTATTATTTTTTTTTTTTAAAAAAAAACCTTAAAACGGCATTGGCATATATTCAAGTTTAGTCTTGCTCCCATTTTGTTTTGAAATCGTGTATTTTGCTGTACGCATTCAGGGAGCAGAGAGTCGAGAAAAACTGGATCTCGCCAAATCTATCGATGACACACGCCTTATGATCTATGATCTCCCTTGCAATCCGGCCCTAATCTGGTAAATACTAACACCAACACGATAATGAGCAACATTATTCGAGTATTCTGTTTGGCACATTAAATCGGAGATGAATTTATTTTCAGGACCATCAAAGGAAGGCAATGCACTTGCAATGCCTTGATGTTTTTAATATTTACTCATTTTCCAACCTTAAGTCAATCATTGGACTTCTGACATCATTAATCATGTGCTGTTTCAAGGATGCCTATACAGTTCAATTAAACAACCTTGTTTTATATGTTTGATGATGATATTAGACGGTTCAATTCACAAGAACAAAATGAAATTGTATTTTCTCAATGTCTCATACCAAAGCAACCTGCATAGGAGGCCAGCATAGTTTTTTCCCAAATACCTTGTTTTCACAGCAGCCAGCAAAGTCCGCTGTGCATGGATTATACCAACATCGGGTCACGCACTGCTGCCCATGTTTCAAAAACACGGACATTTACTTCGGCAGTTCCCAAGAAAATCGATGACGTGTAGGAATTTTTTGTCTAAATGGTCCTTTGATACCACCCGAAAACCTTTCAACAGAAAAATTTCTAAACCGGTCACATATTTTTGTTTTAAACCTTATAATTAAACCGAATATCAAAGTTCCACAGCCGCCTACTCAAGTCGGTGAAGAGGACCCTTATAACAATGGCCATCATAACCATAGCTCCGCGGGATGTGGACGGCTGCTTGTGCGTTTTTTATCCGCCCTGTTATTGAAACATGTTTTAACCGTTGAAATAAAGCTCTTATATATTATAATTCAACATCCAGTGAAGAGGAATAGGTGAATTACTGCTACTGTATTTCAAGTACCATATTGGGACAAACATTTCTTTATTTCTTCATGGCCTTCATATAAAGATGCGTGAAAAGTAATTCTTGTCCGGCCGTATCACAGTTCCGGGAACAATGGTGAATAATAGGGCAATCGATTCAGTTGACTTCACCGCAACATTAAGTTTCACGCTTTATTCCGTTTAGTCTTGGAGGCCGGGGAATGTGGCTCCCGCAGGACTATATCTGCTTCACACCGGATCTCCACGCAACATGCATTGATTTATTCACAACACAAATTCTGCTCTCTCAGAGGAGATGGAATAGTTCTATCGCCGATCTGGACTGCAAGCATTTATGTACAGTGTGCCCCAAAAAAACGCAACACTTGGTGACAGGCGCCATAAGTTTTGAACAAAAGCACTTATTCTTTGTTGTAGGGTATGATGGGACTGTTAGCTAATTTTCCTGAAAAGTTCATAAGGGTGAGTCCAATATTTTTAATATATGACCCAGAAATCAAGTAACCTGCTGGACTCATTTAACCAAATTGAGGGCGTTATTACTGCAATATTAACAAACGGCACTGTTACGTTTTCGCCCAGAACCACCAATATGAATCTCTAAGTCCCAACACCATTTTCTTTTTAAGACAGGTACTGACAACAGATGTTAACATATGAATGTTTCTTGGTACTAACAGCTACATAAACATGCCATTTTAACACACTAAAGAATTTTTGTATGATAAACTATATTCGATTCATCTCTATGTGACCCCGTACCATTTTGCGGAGGTGAAAAATTAAATGAGGCGCAGGGACTTCTGTGAATCATGTTATTGTGAGCACTGTTAAGGCCTGAAATACACTCCAGTGCGTTGCATACATGAATGAAATTGGATTTAGTGGCAGGTGAGTGAGTTAAATGCCCGGAGTGTCATCCAAATAATCCGGCGTGGCACATGCATTTGAATTCTTTATTTTACATTAGAGCCCCTCTCCGATTTATTGAAATAGGTCCAAAACTCAGGGGAAACGAACGTAAATCACCAGATGATCTAACAGCACATGACCTTTGCCCTTCAGCATGTATAATTACACTTAACTACTTCTTCGTTGATTGTCTCACGTTTACGACTATGACCCCCTTTTGCGCACCTGTCTAGCAGCTAATCCACCTCTCATAATTCCCATTTCTGGTGACGCCACACCCACCACAGATCTTATCTTCAACTCACAAAGGTCTAATCGACAGTATTTATGATATATACTAATCTGTTATTGAGTTTGTTGGTTGAAACATGTTTTACATTATCAGGTCAAATTTTGCGACGAGGTCAAAGGTCAATCGAGGGCATATGTGTATCTTACCAAAATTCTGACCTAACAAAGGTCAGAGGCAAGCTAATCTAAATCACCCGAAAGAGAATTATCAGGGTTTCAATTACCAATTTATCCAGGTTCCTACCCCATTCCGTTCTCGAGACATCAATATTGTAATATTTTAACAGGATATTAGTCTAGGAAAGGAGCCCCTTCAATACAACGGGTACCAAATTGAGGGAAGGGGAAATTACGGGAAAATTTGTTTAAAACTCAAATTGCCATAGTAAATCGGGATAAGTGCTAAAAGTTTGAAAATTGGCAATGGAGGGTCTCATATCAGGTCACAATTTTGCTGCCGAAGGTCCAAAAGGGCAATCAGGAGGTCGTATGTGTATCTTTACAAATTTGACCTACAAAAGGGTAGAGGTCAAGCTAATCCACATTACCGGGAAAGATAATCATCAGGGCTTCATTTAAAATTTATTTTAGGTTCATACCCATTTCGTTATCGAGATATTCAAGATTTGTTTAATGATTTACATGTATTATAGTATAGGAAGGAGCAAGCCTTTAATACAACGGTACCAAATTGAGGAAAAAAATTACGGTATGAAAATTTGTTTTAAAAACTTCAAATTGCCATCGTAAAAATCGGGGAAAGTGCGCAAAAAGTTGGAAGGAGGATCCACATTATTCCAGGTCAAATCAAATTTGATGACCGAAGGTCAAGGTCAACAGAAAGTCAAATGTGTATCTTTACAAATTCTGAACCTATAACAAAGAGTGAAATGAAAGGTTCAAGCTAATCAATAAATCCAAATAACCGGGAAAATAGAATTTATCGGGGCTTTCATTTAAAATTTAATTTAAAAATTTTATTCTAGGTTTCCCACCCCATTCCGTCTTCGAGATATTCAAGATTTAGTGATTTTACCAATGTATTAATAGTTAATAGAAGGAGGCCTTCCAACAACGTGGTACCAAAATATGAGGAACATTACGGTTACAATACAAATTTGTGTAAGAATGAAACTTTATTTCATGCAATAATTGGAACAACACCAGCATACCAGATTTTCAAACCAGATTTTCATTTTTTTTCCATCCCCAACCATCCACAAATCCTCTATCTGCAAGTCACTGCTGCCGGCAAGAAGTTAAAACTTCAAGTGCCATAGTAAGTTCGGGATAAGTTGCTCAAGTTGAAATTGCACTGAGATCACATACTGGTCAATTTTGCTGCCGATCAAGGTCAGACTCATGTGTGTATTCTTAACAAATTCTGACCTAAGCAAAGGTCAGAGGTAAAGCTAATCTAAATCACCGAAAGAGAATTATCAGGGCTTAAAATTGATTTTAGGTTCATAACCCCCATTCCGTGCTCGAGATATTCAAGATTTATAGTTGATTCGCGTGATACCTTCGTCCCCCTGGAGTTTTGGACCTGGACCTATTCAATTAAGTTGGAGATGGAAAATGAAAGAATTCCAAATGGCAACGTGCCACAACACCGGATTAGCTTGGAGGACACTCCGGTCATATAACTCGTTCACCTGCCACTAAATACAATGTCTTCTGTATGGAAACTAACAAAATTGCATTTCATGCCTTAACATTCCTCACATAACATGATTAACAGAATTCCCTGCCCTCATTTGAATTTTTCACCTACGCAAGAATGGTACGGGGTCACATATCATGAAATCGAGTATAGCGATTTACATGTATTATAGGCTAGAAGGGAGCCTTCCATGCAACGGGTACCAAATATGTAGGAAATTACGTAAAATTTTAAAACTGAAACTTTCAAATTGCATAGTAAGTTCGGGATAAGTGCTCAAGAAGTTAAAAATTAGCCTGAAGGGGTCACATATCCGTCAAACTTTGCTGCCGAGTCAAAGGGACTCATCCGGTATAGTAATCTCTTTCCAAATCTTAACCTACCAAATGTCAGAGTCCAGCTAACCTAATTACTAACGTAAAGAGAATTATCAGGACCTTATTAATTTTATTCCAGGTTCCTACCCTCATTCCGTTCTCGAGGCATATTCAAGATTTAGTGATTTACATGTATTATAGTAGAGGAAGGAGCCTTACTACAACGGTACCAAATTTGAGACATTACGTAAAATTTGTTAAACCTTCAAATTGTCATTTAAACTCGGGATAAGTGCTCAAGTAACGTTGAAATTGGCACTGAAGGATTACATATCAGGTCAAATTTTCCTGCCGAGGCCCAAAGGCAATCAGAGGTCATGTGTATCTTTACAAATTCTACCTAACCCAAGGTGAAACTGAAAGGTCAAGCTACTCAATACCGTAAAGAGAATTAATCAGGTGAGGGCCTTGCATTAAAATTTATTCTAGGTTCCTACCAACCATTCGTCTCGAGATTTCAAGATTTAGTGATTTCTGTATTAATAGTTAGGAAGGAGCCTTCCATACAACGGTACAAAATATGAGGAAATTACGGTAAAATTTGTTAAAACTTATCAATTTGTCCATAGTAATCGGGATAAGTGCTTCAAAAGTTGAAATTGGCAAGGAAGGGTCACATATCAGGTCACATTTTGCTGCACGAGGTCAAAGTCAATCAGAAGTCATAATGTGGTACTATACAATTCTGACCTACCCAAATGTTGAGGTCAAGCTAATTCCACATTACCGGGAAGAGTTCATCATGCTTCCATTTAAAATTTATTTAGGTTCATATTCCATTCCGTTCGCGAATATTCAAGACTTGAATGTTTAGGGGGACGTTCCACGTTTCGGAAAACTAAGGGTCTCTAATACTGCACAGAATCTGTTACTTTTCGATATGCGTAACCAAAATCATCTTTCTCTCTCTGATCCATGAGTAGGGTCTTTTGTTACAACCATGCAGCACAGGGGATTTGAAGGGGGTCAATTTACGAGCAGTTCTCGTAAGTTTATCCCCACAACTTCCGCATACTGGACAATGAAGATAATTTCTTCTTTGTGAATTCGGCCACTGGGGGCCCTGGGTTTGTGTGAACAGCAGGCACTTATCAGCACTCACAAACAAAGCCTGTCGGTTACACGGTTGTTTGCTAAACCACATTCCTTTGTGTTTGGTACATCACCCGGAGGCCAGAGTAACTTTCAATGTTCCTAAGAGCAATGCTTACATGTTATACATCATTTTTAAAGCTGGTTTCCCCAGCACATTTCAAATCTGCGCTTATCTCAAAATGAAAATTTTCCGGACTTTTACCGGGGGTCGTGGGAGCAGGGTCACACAATTAGAAAAAATTCCAAAAACCAGGGCCGAACATAGGCAAGTAGTTACTAATGAAAAAAGTTCACGTATGACATGATGTATAATCAAGCTATCATACGAAACAATGAAATCAATGTACTCCGCAATTTGGTATCCTCACTTGATAAACTCTCAGGGTCAGATATCTAAACAATTCTAGTGTGGTGAGAAAAGGACAAGGTGATGTTGAAATCAGCTGACCTTTCCATGCGGACACGTAATCCAGAAATCCAAGAGGCTTACCACGATTTAAAAATCCCCGCGAAAGACACTATATACTGGGCCTTAATCTAAATATGTCCAACTAAAGTCGATAACGATAAAAGAGCCTCAGCTCGTAGTTAAAATTCCGACTACAGACGGATAACATTACATAAAAAGAGTTGTGCACAATATACCGCAAGAGTTGTATGGCATGGTAAGATGGCGTACACAATTGCAAGGTCCCCACGAGATGAATATCACACAACAAAAAACAAATGTTGGTTTCGGATAAGTAACATCTTAAAGGTCAAAAAAAAACAAACCTCAGTCCATAGATGACTTTTTTAAAAGAGCTAGATACGCGGTTAAAAGTCACAAAAGTCATTCATAATGTAAAAAATCCGGCATAAATGTCACATAAATAAGCAGCGAAAAAAATTTGATATTCATCCACGGACGCATGTATTATAGTATAGGAATGAGCCTTCTATTTACAACGGGTACCAAATGTGAGGAAGAAATTACGGTAACATTTTTGTTAAAACTTCAAATTGACATAGTAAATTCGGAAAGGTGCCAAAAGTTTTAAAACCTTGGCAATGAAGGGTCAACATATCAGGTCAAATTGCGGCCAGGATCAAAGGTAATCAGAGGTCATAGTGTATCCTATAAATGATGACCTAACAAAAAGTCAGAGGTGAAGCTAATCTAAAAAATCACTGAAAGGAAAAAATTTATTTCAGGTTCATACCCATTTCCCTTCTCGAGGAATAAAGATTTAGTGATTACATGTATTATAGTTATGGAAAGGGGCCTTCCATCCAGGTACCAAATATGAGGACATTACGGTAAAATTTGTTAAAGACGCTCGGGCTAGGTCCACTTTCCGAGGTGGTACATCCCCGGATTATAATAATCGGTGTTCCTCCCCCCCCCCCTCCCGCGCAAACGCAAAAAACTCTTCACATCGGGATATATAAAAATACTATAAAAGGATCTCTGAAATCTACCCTCTGGGCCTTAGCCTGCACCCATGCAAAATCCCCCCCCCCACACACACACACACAAGCACACATCAGGATCTTCATTGGCCAGCGCCCATAAAACCGTAAATGAAAATTTAAATATCTTCGGACCTTCTATATGATGATATGTGCACGAATCACTACCGCGTACGAATTACTACCGTTCACAAGTCAACACCACACACGAATCTCCCTCCCATAATATGAAATTGCTAACTTCCAGAAATGGACCACTTGCGAGCGGAGCCTCAGCGTCTGTTCAGTCTTTGGTACTACATTGATGGGCCGGAACCTACTTATGAAAGAAGCACAGTAGAACGGGGCCCGCAGTGCCCGTAGCAGTGTGTGAGATTTTGAACCCACCACAGAATACTCCTGGAGCATAGGTGTGGCAACCGTTAAGAAAAACGGAGTATTCATTATATTGGGCGCTGACCACACTAGCAGTAGCGATTTATCCGTAAATTATTATCAAGGATTAGAATTGCAAAATCTGGCACACCAATTCTCGTTGGTCTTGTGGTTAGGTAGCTGACCTCATGGAATACAGTGGGTCTCAGGTTCAAATCTCGCTACTGCATATTTAAATATATAAAATTTTCATTATTTTTTAAGGTTTTAGAGGGTAAAAATTCTAAGTCCAAAATAACAGGTAAGACAAAAAAATAAACTGCCCTTGGAGGTTAGTGAGGGAGACCGCTCCTGGAGCATGGGTTGTGGTCATAAACTACAGCGTGCATTGTCAAGTACGGTTTATTTTGTGTGTGCGTGCATGTATACGGCTACAAAAGGCACGGCATCATGAATAATTAATCTCGATCCAGTAAGATTACGTCATAATCGCGTCTGTGATGGGTTCATAATTACTTGATGATTAATGTCCCCCGCCGAAGATATTTCGCAATCATGAGAATATTTTCACTAGCCAAGACGATTCCTTTCAACCAGGGGAATTTATCGTCTGCACGTGCAGCTTCACTAGTGTTTTCAATTGGCGACTACCATGAAGACCAACAGCGCAGTGCAGACACTGCAATGGCCTCGTCTGGGTTGTTGGAGTTCTCAGAAGAGTTTGGGAGTACGATTGTGGTGTAGCCATGGTAGGCCTATGATTTAAAACGTTCGCTGGTGAAAAAAAATCAAGCGAATCGTCTTGCCAAGACCTACTTAACCGGGCACAATTATCCTTGGGCTTCACGATTTGAATGACACTAAATGACCCCAAGGGAAACTAACGGCTGTGAGTGAGTGACGGAGTGAGTGAGTCAGTCAGACACAAGAGATCTTACAGGCTGGTCGTTCGGCTCAGCAAAAAAACGTTACTTCATTTGGCATGAGAGATCGAGACCAATATAAAGGAGCCTGCAGTCTTAACCATGTATCAAAGAGATCCGCAGAGTTATGGTTTTAAACGAGAATCCCTATTCTAGAAGTTTGGGGAAGGTTTGAAGATGAGTTTCTATAGTTTGAAGGGTGCGCAATTCAGAAATTTTTGGGTCCAACCTCTGTTTTTTTTTTGGAAATGGTGGGTACTTTGTAAAATAAAGGGGGTAATCAACCAGGGTAATAAAATGAGTACAGGGGTAAATTTGAAATCAAGATCAAATTGTGTACACTAATATAATTTGTCTCATTATAAGGATTAAAAAAGTATAGTTTTTATTAGTTCCCACCTTAAGTTATACGGTACAGCCTGATAAGGTTCAAGGTCATATGGGGCAAAAAAAAACCAAATATCAAAAGTTGGTTGAAACCGGTGCATACTACTGTCATGATTGAGTGGACTGATTTATCCAACGCACTGTGACACAAGTATAAAGGGTCTATTAGGCAAAAAAAAAACCAAGTTTGTCTCAGAAGAAAGAAATGTGAAAAATGCTAAGGCGAAATGCGGTTTTTTTTTTTTTTTTTTTGTTTTTGTTTTTTAGAAAATGCTAATGCGAAAATGCAGGTTTTTTGAAAACTTATTTGTTTTTTTTAATGCAATTTTTGGCCCCATTCTTTCAATTTTTGGCCAAATTTCAGTTTTTTTCTCAATTTTTTTCCAAAAATGAAATGAATGAAAAGGAGTTAAAAACATAAAAAAAAATAAATTATGCGGCAAAAAAGCAATTTTACACCTTATTGCGCGCGGTCTTCTGAGGACAAATTGTTTTTTTCAGGGCTTATGTAAGGACATGCGCATGAAATATAGTAGATAGATTCAAACCAATCGTGCACCGAGCGAAAAAAGTTTTGGACAGCCGTGATTAGGTTGGGAGATGAGGCAGAATATGTGGCCTGATTCAACTGTTTCATGAATAAACTACGGTAATCTGGCCTTTCATGTTTTACCTAGGGAGTACAAGACTTTGTATTCCTTTGTATCAACAGCACGGCGCTCCAAAGTGTCCGAAATATTCAACTCGCCCCTGTTACATTGAGGGGGGGGGGGTGGGGTATGGGGTCTGCATTGGTAAATAATGTTCCATTTACGAAAATGAGATACTGCAAATGTCGTAATTGTGTAGATGTTAATCTACCCAAATGCTTTTTATTCGATTCGCATCGGGACATTTTTTTCGGTTCTCGAGATATGGCAGTGTACGCGAAATTTGCCAAAAAAAACGCAAGTCGCCTATATTTTATCATGTGAAAAATTTAAAGGCGTATTTAAGATATTTTAAAAGATATTATTATACGCCATTTAACGCATATATTTTGGCCGAAGTCGAAGTAAATTAAATACTTAATATCTTTTGTCCATAATTTAAAGTAAGTAACTGATACTGGGTAAGTGATTTTAAATGTATTTTATTGTTTTCTCACCTGCGCTATTTAAGAAAAGAAAATTATTTTCAAAATTAATTACAGACAAGGGAGCACGATTTCGATGAATTGCTTTCATTAATAATTATTGATAATTCAGTATAAATTGAAATTTACAAAACAAAATCCAAAAATGCACATTCCAAAAAGCGCCCTCAAATTTGTCTCAAGTTTCGAGGTCTATAACTCCGTTCGTTAAAATACGCAAACAACCAAAACGAAAAACGAACGTAACTAGGGAGAAAAGAAGAAACGCTACATTCTATGCTCATGAAATTTGGCACACATATTGAGCACATATAGTGCTAGTGAACATGAAGGCCGATTTTCAAAATTGTGTTCCAAATCAATTAGCCATGAATATTATGTGATTGGTCGATGCCGGTGCCTGGCAACGGTATCAAAAATCCAGCTTCATGGTTCACTGCGTCGTATTAAACCCCGGGTGCACATGCCACCCGATGCCCAGAGCCTGTTTAGTTATTTAGTTACTTGCTTCTAGTGTTTCGCCAATCAGAGCTTTACGCGTGGTTACCATGGCAACCAGAAGCAAATTGACATGAATTTTAAAAAAAATTTGTGTACACGGGCTACAATATGATGTGTAACATTTATATACCACATATTTAGGAAAATAAAGGAAAAATCACTTCAAAGTTCATGCTTCGACCCCAACCCTCCCTTGAATACCGTTGAAAGGCAAATACGATTGGTATTTAAAGTTAATGCAGCTATAAATGAGTTTTACTACTTAACGTTGAATAAATTGAATGATTTCTTAAGAACAGAAGTGATTTTGCTCTACTATCGGGATACATGTTTTTCAATAGAATTGCGCCTGGAATTTTAATTTCTTCCACCACTGCACATTCACTAATTCAATGCTAATACCTTCAAAAAAGTACTAGAGTGGAACGATGGGTTTGAATCACTTAGTAAACACGTAGGGTTACGTATGATTTCGCGAACGGACCCCTGGTCATCCTCCCTCCCCCCTCCTCACACTGGCGACGTTCCAAATTGTGTAAAACGTTTTTCTATGGAGGTGAACTGCGCACTCTGATGAGATTGCGATTTATCCGTATTGAAATACGTGCTTTACCGGTACCATTTGGCACTCGAGACCGACCCTCTTCTCTAGTAGAAAATGCAGTTTCAATTCTTTGGGTGTAGCAGCTCTGTAAACAATTTGACGTCAGTTTTGGTGACCCCATAGACCATTAGATACTTGTTACTTTTTCCCCACTAATACGAACCAATGCCAAACATTGTAAAATAGACCAGGCAAACTATTGACAAAACCCGTTTTCCTCACAATCAAACAAAATTCGAGAACGGGGTAACGTTTACCAGGATTACCTTGAATCTCATAGAGGGCCGTACCTGTTTAACTAAAGGTCAGAAACTAGACAAACTATACCTTTTTAATCCTTATAAGTGATACAAATACATAGTTGTTACTTTTAAACACATTTGACTTGATAAGGGGGAACGGTTGGCGCAGCGTAATCTTCCCTCGCATTTCACCATTGAGGTCCCGGGTTCGATCCACGGTATGGGCTCGTTCTCGTAGCTTTATGTGAATTTGGTGTTTTCTAGATCCATTCTCTTTCCCGCAGGTTTTTCTCCTGATCCTCCGGTTTCCTCCTGTTCTAAATCTGAGATTTTTGCTAAATCTGTTCTGGTATTATGGTTTATCTGATGTGCTGAGCGCCTTGCATGGCTGCCGCACAGCGCCTTGAGCAGTTTAGTGGAGATGTTCGTGCGGTTTTAATACACAGAGTAGTATGATTTGTCAAAGTTGTACCCCGGTACGAAGGTGACCCCCTATTGTACAAAGTTCCCCACATTTCCAGAGGTAGGGCCGAAAAAAAAAATTCTGATTTCAGCACCCTTCAAACTCATCATATACCGAAAAAATTTTAAACCCCACCCCCCTTCACCCCCCAAACTTCGCAGAATGGATTCTCGTTTATAACCCTACTAAAGACATCAGTAGTGTAGAATGTGAATGTCATGTACTGAACCTACTGACCAACACCCTACAAAATGGATGATGATTCCATGCCGTAAATAACATCACATACTTTTATTTCAGGGGCTTATTGGCCTCCCTATGTCTTATATTTGTTTGTTTGTTTTGGTGACATAGGCTCTATAACCGAATACAATTTTTATTTGACACCTAAATCGTCAATAAAGAAATTTATGTTTTGAGGTTTAATTTAACTCAAAGTTCTTTGAGACAAAATTAAAGTTTCCCTTCTCCAGTTTACGTTTAACTCGTATGGAAACTAAAACAACGATGTTATTCATGAAGTGTAAGTTGTTCGTTTTGGTAACATTAACAACTATCAGTTTGTATTCACGGGAAAAAGCAGCCCTTTACTTTGCATGGGGAAGGAAATTTCGTTTTTCTGTAACTTTAGTTTCAAATTAAATAATTCCAACACATTCTTATTAAGCTGCTTTCTCATTGCTACCAGCTCTGCATTTGTGTGACCAATTTAGATCAAGAAAGGTTATGCAAGTATTTAGGACAAGATTTTATGGTTACCATAGAAAACTACTGTAATATTTTGCCCACAGAAAACAAATGAGGGCATCATGAAGGTCAAAAATGACATATAGGTACACATCTATAGATTGCTCAGTTCATTCACTGAACGAACTTGATCTCGAATACTGCTTCCCATTCAAGTGAATTTCGCCCGGGAATTTGAGACATTAGGGACCAGCACCAATAGTATATTGGCAGGCATGGCCAAAGTACGTCATTCAGGGGAGCAGCAAGACAAAGTTACGGGCAATTCTCGTACAGACGAGAGAGAAATAAAGACCACCGCAGATACCTGGCGTTGCATTACAACCTTGTGTGGCCAAGTTCATGAAATTATGATTGTGATTAAGCTATGTAACGATAAAGATACAAGCCGAGTCTTTGACCAAAGTACGAAGTTTTGCGTGCAAAAATTGCAAACCAAAAAGGAATGGCTTCATGTTGTATTTCGACACGATTTTCTAATACCTTCATATGTATTTCAAGGCAGGATTCGAATGCAAACTGTTTTAATTACTGTTCCATCATATCTGAACACCATATGAAGTGAAAATTAATTGTAACATAGTCGCAGAGCATTGTCGTTGCACTGTAATTCAATTTCCCTTTTGTCCCTTTCAAAGCTAACATCTGTTGCAAGGCACTTACTTATTGTGGTGAAACATTTGCGAGCGAGTCCTACGGGACACAGGACCCGTAAGTTGTTTACTATACAATAGAGGTCTTTTAACACCTTTCGAATGAGCGCCATCTTGCCGGGAATGGCAAATGCCATTCCAAATTTCTGGAGACTTTCTTAATCTATAAGAACGACATTGCATGGGATATGACTAGCATAAAAGCATGGGTCACAATTTGAATACCACAAGTACTTTGAGGTCGGGGTATAAATATCTGAATGACGAATACTAAGGGAAACTAACACCTTTTGTTATAGGTTATGCATGAGTGCGGTGAAAGACCTCATGTGTTTAAGAGGGTTACAATACAATAACGAAAAAAGTCTTATTCTTCTTACGAGCAGGACGAATCATAAACGCTGTCTCAAATCCAACCATATTACAAGTTCAATCTGATTTTTTAATAATAATATTACGTCCTTAATACAAATTGGTTTCATGGTCTAGTTTTCAGCTTTGTTCAACTTTACTAAGATGGCAAAACTGGAAATGTGATAGTCCAATTATTAATATCCTTTTGATATTAAATATAATTTGTATTAGATATTCGCACACAGGTATCATATCGTAAAACGGTAAATAAAAGCTTATCAAACACATTTACGATTTTGGCTCTGGTCCAGACGAAGGAAGGCTAGCTGTCCGATTGGTGTTGTCTCGTCCAGTAAAAGCGCGCACCAGTTTGTAAATTACGGTTCCCGAAGGTCAATTATGGGAATGACATTTTTAACTGAGGCTCATCCATTGCATATGCCCCGGAGGCACCCCATTTTATTAATTAGGAAGAAGGTATTGAAACGATGAAATGAAACATCATCCAATATAATCAATATAACTACAACTTACTACTGATAATGCTTAATTTTATAACGTAACCAAGCAATCAAATCAAATGTAATAAACGTGCTTTATTTACAATCTGCATTATTATAGAGTAAATATTTTAGAAAATTACAAGAAATTAAAATGCGTTCGACGCTCATAAGTTATTCTGAAGAGTTCTGATTAAATACAAAAAACATTATAGCAAGTATTTTATTGATATAAAGAATCGGGGTTAATCCGTTTTCAAACCAAACACCATATTTGTAAAAAAAGTTTGCAATATGTAGAAGAAACATCTATTGGTCACACCCCCCTTTATCTTAAGAAATGCTTACTATGAGAAGAAAATAATCTGTCCCTAGAGGCATCCAATTGGAAGGCTGGCTTTCGACACTCTAGAGAATGCCATCTCAGAGCAAACTAAACAGCCAATATCTTTATTTTCCTATCCCCTGATTACGGTGTATAGAAGGTTTTTTTTTGCGGCCACATCAATGACTGCTTAGTTTGCTATGTGATGGCCATTCGCTAGAGTGTCGAAAGCTCTTCCTCCAATTTGATGCCTCTAAGGACAGATTATTTTCTACTCATGTTTACCAAATTAGAGTACCCAGTTAGTGCTTAATATATAACATATATGTTATAACAAAACAATCCTGTGAATATACACAAGCATACAAACTAATTGCAATTCTTTTAGGTTACCAATTGAGACATAAGCATCGGTTGTGCAAACAAACGAATAGTAAGGCTTAAGAGAAACTCCAGCAAACAATTGTAAAAACGGCAAACACATTACTGCGAAAAGATATGTCAAAACTCACACTTAAGTTGGACATTATACGTGGGCGTTGCTTTTAATAGAGGAGATTGGGACAAATAATCTGTCATGGTTGAGCAGTCTTGCAATGTTTTAAAACATTTGATCAGTACCTTGATATATGCCAATTTACACCTATTGAAATACACATCCGAGACATAACCTGATAGTTGAAAGCTACAAAATACAACTAAAGAAGAAACGTAACAAAACACAAATGTTGTTATCTGCTCTCCGAGTTTAGATCCAGGAATATGTTTAGTAAATGCCATTCAATCTTCGAGGAGAAAGTAGTATTTTAAACATTTATTAGTATAAAATCAAGCCTCTTGAACAATCACCACAATGACGAGATTAAGGTACATAAACTCATATATGATAGTTTAAAAGGAAAAAATGAACTTAAATGCACAAAGGTTAACCTCCATTTTATGTTATAACTGACGGACGGACTGAGGGTTTCGCCTAGTTTTAAGACAGATTTTATTTGCAATCTTCAAGAAAGACGTTTTGACCTGGACGGCTTTTTTTAAAACATGCCAAAACATATCATGCAGTATAATTGAAGCTAGATTCCTTACTATTTACTTTCAACAATTGTTCCATGTAGTGATTTTTATGTAAAAGGCATAATGTTTTGACTGTGTCTCGTGATTTACTGGGTTTGGAAAAACGTTCATGCTGTGAGCTATAACTCAATAGTGACCAAAACTGCGCCACAGGTGATCCCATAAACGACCATTTTACTTGGTCTAACCTTGTGTTGCAAAAAGTAATTTGCAAATTTTTAAGCCTTCAGTATAGGTATTCATAATACATCAGATCGACCGTCAGACAACTTAGAGCAGTTAAGCTTCTCGGCAAAACCACTAAGAAGTGGCTCATGTAGGGCCGCTCTTGACTTAACTGATGGCTCGATCAATAAACAGCCGTCCTGCCAGATGAGATATTGTCAAAGCAAGCGGCTTGAAAAGAACGTTCCAAAACTTGAAGATACCCTTGTCTACAATTTTGAAACAGACTGACTGCCCTCAAGCCCTTGGCCATGTTATATGCAAGTGTCAACAACAAGATAGGTTACCCTTGCTATATGTTTGTTACTAAAATAGTTGTCCCTTACCTACTGGGTCAGAGGCTCAAAGCCGTGCTTACGGAGTGGCAGTGATCAAGCAGCACTGGGTCATCGATCAAGCAGCACTAAAGTCCACTCCATTGATCATTATTATGTAACAGCTTGGCAATGTCATTCCTATCACATTTCTGATGTTTTCCCTGGGGACAGTGTTTCAATCGAAGCGAGTGACCATTCTCATGGACCGCTGTCACGATGTGGTGTGCCAAGTTTGAAATTACAACTAAACAGTTTCAGCACGTAACTGTTAAACCACCAGGGCAGTGTTGATATCGCGGTCAAACATTAAAGGGTTAAGTTGGAAGCCATCTCTTATATTATTACAGTAAAAGTATTAACATGGGGAGGTTGTGTTGGACCACCCCCTGTACATTAAATAATAACCATACTAATTGTTAATCTTCTTCGAATTGCTTGCTTATGAAACTAAACCGGCTTTCGCCTCTTGTCCTTGAAGAATCTGTGGAGATATGCCTTCTGGTAGCGACACATTCGTTTGTACATCTCAAAATCTTATGTGGTAGTCGAAAGGCATACTGGATATTTTTGTTACTGAAAAAACAAAATATTAGATTATTACTTCAGTATATGATATATACCTGTTATCAGTAAAATCTCTTTATCTTTATGATAATATGTCATGAAAACAATCAGAATGTAGTAAATCTGTGATGTTATCATAAAAAACCCTGTAATTACTTGAATGTGCGAAGTCATCGCAATCTTGTGATTTCGTTTATGAAGATTGTTCACAAGTCTTAGTGTACGTATCTTGTGAGGAAAGAGTTTCTTGCATATAGAAACGAGCTTTTAAATACGCTTCACTCGGTATCTCATATCGATTTTTAAAAATGAATAACAAGTATGATTATTTAAAAAAAAATACGGTACGATTATAACATGATTTTCATGCTAAAGGCGAAATTTCAAAAAACAAGGCGATCCACAGAATCGGATCGTAGGGTATAGACGTGTTAGAAGTAGTATTAAGGAACAGGCACAGTGCTCTTGCAATGCAATAAAGTTTATATGAACTGAAGAAAACCTTGCTGGCAATGATGTAGTCTCATTTGACCTTTGTCATATGACCTTTGACTATGTAATTGAAATAATGTTTTACCAAAGGTTCCTCTATGCACATTACATATAAATCAGTTACATATTTAGGACATGAGAGTAAACTTTAAATCCAAAAACACTCAATAACATTTTTGACTTCATGTGACCTTTGACCTGTCTGCAGTCCACACAATCTTTTCTGTCTAATGCTCCTTATATCCAAGTGTCATGCCATACATGTCAATCCGGTCCATACTTTGGAAATAAGATCAATAACTTTGACACATAGACATACACGGAGAGAGAATTAAGGACTGAAAGAGTATCTCCAATACATTCGTTCAGGCGACACAAATATGAAGACGGTTTATAAAATAAACAAGGGCTAAGCTTAACATAACATCGGGCAAAATTAATTAAAAAATTATTTTATGATAAGACCTTATAGATTGGTATCAAGTGAAGGAGAGAGCTTAATCAAATCCAAATTTCAAAAGTTGTGTGCCTTCAATTAGCATTTTTAGAGTTAAAATTGTGTTATTATTTTGGCAAAATGCCTAATTGAATTGAGTATAGACCAGTTAACAGCAATGTTTGTAAACATGTTAGGGCCTGGTATCTTGAAATAGGTCGGCCTGACTGTTACACACTGGGCAATTGTGCCTGTTAGAGTTTTAATACTATGGGCCATAACGATTCGCAGGAATGGATTCGCAGGCAACAAAAGAAGTGACGTAGGATGTTAACTGGTCTATTGCTATGCAAGAACACCTAAAGATATTTAATGCATTTAAATCTTGCAAAACATTACTACTAGAGCTTTAACGGACTCGCATTGCCATTGTTTCAGAACGCAAAAAACTGCGACTAACTTATAGGTACCAGTCCGTGATCATAAGCAGTTAATGTTTTATACAGAGAACAATCTTGTATATCGACTGAGACGTAACTTCAACAGTCGTCAATGACGACTGCCGACTTAGTCGCCAGCTTAGTGAATAATTTGGCTTTCTCTTTCGGGAAATCGGATTCTTAATTGCAAGTAAGTCTTTGTTACCTTTCCCTCAGGGTAAACATGTTGACATTTTTAGCTGAAAAAGATATTTAACACACATACTGGTCTTATTGGCAATTTTATCGATTTTAACGATTTTACTCGTGAAATTGTCGCAATATTTTCAAAAAGAAAGAAATGTTTTAACACTGGATAGACCAAAGGAATTTGAGTGTTTCAGTTAGTAGCTTCAGGTACATGTGGTTCTCCATTTGTAAGACACAATGTATTATTTGGAATACTCTGTTTTCGTTTTAGATTAAAAGATGTTATGATAATTGCCACATATACGTAAATGTATATCATTATGTTTTTAACTGAATCAGTGAAAAACATATCGTGGGTTTCCAAGCAATGTACTGATTGTGAAGTGTTGAAGGGTATAGCAACAATAATCCTGTGAAAAAAAATCAAAGGAGACAGCTGTACAGAAAAGCTATTGCTTCATTGATCTAGAAAGAAACAGAGGGATAACTGTCGGACCCAGGGTACCCCACATGTAACGGACAACTTATACAGCATAGGAATGATAAGTGAACTGATGATAAAGAGGCCAAAACAAGACGAGTATTTTGAATTCGAGAGTAGCACATTTTGATGAGGAGAATACGAACACTGTAGTCAACTACATGATGATGATGTGCTTAAAGGCATGTGTGCAGATTAACTTGGAAGATCAGTGGAAGATTCAGGTACCAGGTTTCAGTCATCTGTCATGGAGAATATCACGGAGATGAAGTTGTGTTGCCTGAGCATGGCCAAGAAAAGTAAGATTTGAACAAGTGTAGGAGGGGGAGACAGAGGAGTGAAAGAGAATGAAGCTCAAGGGGGAGAGAAACTAACCAAAAACCAACAATAGCACCACTTTAATCTTAGACATGGGAAAAAGTACGAAGAATTAGTTTCATGTCACCGAGATTATACGCTATCAAAAATGGCTCTCTTACCATCCTCCAATGAAGGCGATCAGTCGAACCTCTCCTTGTCTGAAATATATAGTTGCGCAATGTAGATTCATCAAACAGTCGCAAGAAATGAAGCCATGCGACTCAAGGTGTTAATTCGTTGTTATGTTCACCAACGGCTTCTATGTCTACATAAGAATTGTCCAAAATATGCAAGCTCATATCCTAGGAATTAGGGAAATTAACTCTTTAAAGCCACTTTCGGGGATTTCTTCAACATGTAAAAAAAATCTATGTTCCCTCTAAAAAGAAATTGTTCCACAGTTGTATTATTGTTCCCTGCAATTTACTAAGCTGAAAACAACTTGGTAACACACACAGGCATTTTTTGTAAAAGTATCGGGCTTCCTGTACCTTTAACCATGTTTGCAAACGGCTACGGAAATCCGGGCGGAAATCCGTTGAAGACATTTGCAATAACACCATCCAATGCAGTGAACTACTCTGATCTCCTGTTAAAAAACAGCATAATTTATTCATCTTACAATTGGTAGATGGCCACCCCCAAGTAAAACACGCAAGGTTGAAAAGAACCCATGTGCGCTTGGCCTGATTCGAACCGTAAGAGTAACTGTGATGTGATGCTTTACTCCCAATTAAGAGGAAAATCGGAAATATCAAACTTCGGAAAATAAATGGCTTATTATGGTCATACGGTTCTATGAACTAATCGATATCACGTGATCAATATCCGTTTTATGAAGTCATTTACAATATGAGAAACACATTGGCTTACCTGTGAGATCAGAGGGCTTGTTTGGACGATCAATAAGCGCAGCATGCTTCATGGCAGCCTCCTTCGCCCAATTAGGAATGTGTACACTAATAATGGTAGGGTAAATTGTTACCATTATTACAACTGCTGCTGATACGTCGGCTGCTGTTGCTACCGCTGCTGCTACTACTGCTTAGGCTACTACTACTGCTGCTGCTACTACTACTGCTGCTGCTACTACTACTGCTGCTGCTGCTGCTGCTGCTGCTGCTGCTACTACTACTGCTGCTGCTACTACTATACTCGATCATTTGCATATTGACCCCATACATCTGCGGAGGTGAAAAAATTCAATGAGGCGCAGGGACTTCTGTTAATCATGTTATTGTGAGGAATGTTAAGGCCTGAAATACACTCTTGTGCGTTTCAAAAACATGATGAAATTTTATTTTAGTGGCAGGTGAGTGATTATATGACCGAGTGTCCTCCAAGATAATCCGGTGTGGCACGTGCATTTGAATTCTGTCACTTTCCCTCTCCGACTTAATTGAATAGGTCCAAAACTCCAGGGGGATGAACTTATCAACGCGATCGACTATACTATTTATTACTACTCTACTAACATTTAACTGTTACTATTACTACTGGTACTTAGACTACCACTACACTACTGCTGCTGCTACACCCTTACTACCACCACCACCACCATGACCACCACCACCATGACCACCACCACCATGACCACGACGCCGACCACCACCACCACTACGACGACCACCACCACCACCATGACCACCACCACCATGACCACCACCACCATGACCACCACCACCACCATGACCACCACCACCATGACCACCACCACCACCATGACCACCACCACCACAACCACCACCACGACCCCACCACCACCGCGACTACTACTGCTGCTGCTGCTGCCACTACTGGGTCATTCCATGCCAATTCAACAAATCGTGTATACCATCACCTCATGGATTTCTTTCTTTTTTGGTGTAATGAAAGATATTCATGAGACGGAAACTAAAATCCTGAAAATTTTGAGCGCTGTACCTCTTTTCGTTTCACGCTACAGCAATTTTAAATTTGAGGGGGGTCACCCCAAAAACATGTACCGGTGAAATTCAATATTCAGAGGGCCATAAGTAAAGAACTACAGCCCTCAGATCCTTCAAACTTGGGTATTCTGGATTACAGTTTGCTTGCAATTGTGTGATCAGAAAAAAAATGCACCTTGCTCCAATTAAAAGTTACAGGGGGTAAAAAATGACTCAAAAACTACTCGGACCATACTTTGGAGTAGCCATAAGGCAAAAAAGTAAAAGTGATATAAACTGCCAAATTTGGACTGGTGAAAGCTAATCTTGAATACTACCCTTGTGTACAATCTTATACTTATATCAGCTTTATTGGAAGAGATATAGCTGTCGTAAAAAGTAAAAAGTCCAATATTTAACCTTGAAGTGCCCCCCTAAAAATCAATGTGGTATTGGTGGGTACTCGATTTGTTTTGAATTGGCATGGAATGCCTACTACTTCTGCTCTAGTTCTACTGCTCAGTTCCCATGCGTTGTACTTGCTTCCCACTGTTCCCGCCCGAGAGTTACCAGACAGTAGTGGAAACCAGAAATTAAAAAAAAAATAATTACATAGCATTGCTTTGGTATTAATATTTGTATTCACAATGAACCAACCTTTTACCCTGTCCTCTTCCACTATTTCTCTTTCATCTTCAAGGCTTTGTAACCATTTCACTTTATCACTCAACGACTTGGCGCAAAACATATACATTTTATATGTGTCTGTATCCCACACTTTCCAGGCATTTTTGATGTTGATATTCCAAGCGTGCTCTGTAAAAATGGGGGTGGGCTCAAGATAATATTTTAACTGCCTGGTGAATCAAATTGAATCATCATGTAAATAAAATATATTTGTCGCTTAACAAACAACACAATGGGAGAAATTAAGACATTGCAAAAATGCAGGATGTGTGTTATTTTCAAAACAGCTCTTTAAGAACAATACGCACTGAAAGAAATATTAACTAAGTGTTTGTAAACATACATGTTTATGGACTGGTATCTTGAAATAAGTCACCTGACTGTGTTTTACACATTGAACCTGTTGGAATAATACTATGGGCCATAACAATTACAGAATGTATTTGGTGGGGCAACAAAAGATTACGCAGGATGTTTTACTGGCACTATTATCGAACACACAAATGCTGGCCTACACATCGTGGTTCATTCACCGACTTTCCCTTAGAGGTTTTAATTTAAATGGCAGTCCTTACCTCTACCGTCAGGTAAATTCATTCACTGCGCATCTGTCCATGTTAAGTCTCCTCCTGTATTGATACCCTCTTCTCAGCATGTCCTGTAACTCAAAGAACACAGAATCTTAGAAAATAAGAACAACTAAACCTGGAATACTTTAATTGTAGCTCATTGCGATGGATGGGTGAAACGTTGTTGCATGTTCGTAATCACTCCGGAAAGGACCATATTTGGTGTTCTGATCTTTCCAACTAACGTTTTCCAAAACTGTTAGGCTGTGCTCAAGAAGTTTATGCTAAATATCTCCAAGTTGAGAATAACCGTCTTAAAAACGTCTTTCGCTAAGTAGGCGGTTTCTCAATGCAATGGGAATTTACGAAATAGACGTTTAACTTTTTAGTATTTAGTTGTACCCACATGTAGGACGAGGCTTCGTGATACGCATTGCCAGGGCGGGTCTTACAAAGTATGGAATTTTTCAAAACAACCTTTTTACAAATGATCAGCTGGTGGTCGAATAAGTAGACACTGCGTTCCACAGTTCTTTTCTTCCAGCCTTCCAGGATTTGGGTAAATTGTCCTGAGTATATCAATTGACTGCTTCGAACTAAAATATCTTCGCCCTATAACAGAGAACCAAGACAAAATGAAGACGGTGTCCGTATAAAATACGGAAAGAACCTTTTGTTTGTATGGCAGTATTAGCAATTTACTAATAAAAAAAGCATGACAAATATCTCAAAATGTTAACCATTTTAGCGTAGAAATGAGCTTTACAGTACACCTTACAGATGCGAACTACTCTTTTTGATAACGGGGAAAATGGAGCACTTTTTTCGCAATTAGCTCTTTTCTGTCGTTGATGAGGCAAAACCGGTGTGAAAGTCGTCGCCAACTCCCCGCTTGTCAAAAAAAATATACCTCGCTTTACGTCTTTAAAAAATAATACGAAAGTGAGGCAAGTTGATGGCAATCCGATCACATCAGTTTTGTCGCATCTACGGCAGGAAAAGGAATACGAATAGGGTCTATACAAATAAATTACAATTATTATGCTTCTTTCTGTTTTTATTAACTCCACCATACCTCCCAATCCAAAATTGACTTCTGCCATGCTGCAATCTTTTCAATATTTTCAATCGTTCTTTTTCTTTCATTGATCTTAGTGGAACGTCCTCATGATCGAAGGGCTTCTTGAGAGGTGCGTAGTAGTCAGGGTGTGTGCAAGAGTATATTTCAAGAGCTCTCCCAGTTGAAGCGGGTATTGCAGATCTTTGCCACAGGCGTCAAAGGAAGCCATTGAAATGATTTCTACATGTTCCGAAGCAGACGACAGGCCTCCTGTAAATCAGCAAGAGATCAAACTATTTTTACGCCATTTCTGTCATTCAGACGATAGATAGATTGGTGGGCCTTTGTATAATGACTCGAAGTGCTTTTATCTAAAGTTTTAACATCAATCTTACTTATACATGTAAAAAGATAAGAGCATTACTGCAATGTTGTATTCCTTCTGATTTGTGTTGGATGCTTGCTTGCTTTGTCACTTGGACTACTGTTCTGCAGTTTTAGAGTAGTGGTCTTCAAATGATGTTATTAGTTTTGGTGGTTTTTGTGTTTAGGTCAAATATTAATTGACTAATTCAGAGACAGTGGTCCCACTTTGTGTGGATGTCTCTGAACACAATGTACCACCCTGGAACCTTTTATTTTGTGGGAACAACTCTTTTGCTTAAAAAATTAAAACAATTACCGGCGATCGGTAGTTTGAGAATGAGGATCTGAGGTAACATTCAAATTGTTGGTGTACTCGAAGGTGAAAGAAGAAGGAATAGTTAGGACTATGTTTATTTTAAGTGGGGTCTGATTAGATTGTTGATAAAAAAGTTATAAGCCAGTACTTCATGGGCCAGCTTTGTACAATAATGATCAATGAATCGGTTAAAATTTAAGCCTATTCATTGTTTATTGAAGTGAATCGTTTACCTCAAAAATAAGTCTGTGTTACGCTATAACTCGACATTCTTTATTTAAGAGAGCGAAAGCCCACGGACAGTTATTTAAAACTGTCGACCACAGAGTTGAACTCCTATATACATGCTCATGCAGATTCGTACCGATTTGCAAACGGACCTCTGCAGGTGAACATTAATTTTGAATGCTTGCCTCCCTGTTCATAAAAATACTAACTTAACAGCTCAGTGGTAGGCGACACCCCCGCCTGGCAAATCGTCTTTCTGCTTAAAGAAATGAACTTCACTCTTGGCCCTCTTGGGGACGTTCCTATCATCGAGAACAGAGACATGAAGGAGATTTCCAGGAAAGAGCGCCCCCCATTTTTCTCGAACCCGGTTTTTACATATTTGGAATGCTTCCATTGTATAGATGATTACACCTGAAGTGAATAAGCAGAATACCCCGTCTTTAGGTTAATAAGATGATGATTTAATTTTAAGTTTTCTGGTTGTTGTGCACGACAAAAAGTCAATGCATGGTTTTCTACGGGGAACGATTACGATAGCAGGCAAGTTCAAAAACAAGGTTTGCGGTTCTTTTGAACCTGTTTGTCAAATAAACATTCAAAACGTTCTCGGTTAGGTGGTCTACAACCAATCCAGTGAAATTTGAGAGAAATTGTATCCTAAAAAAATCTCCTCCTGTCACTTTATTCGAGCGGTATACCTACTAACGAAAACGGTCATGAAATATTAATTATTCAACCCTAAATATTGCGGAAAGCAAACGTGACTGTACCTCAAAGAAATGCTGGTACTTGGGTTTCTCCATTAAGACTTTGAGTTCGCCAACAGCCCTTGGGTAATTGTTGCAGTACTCGGAGTAAATTTCGAAGCCTCTTTTCTGTACGAAAAGTTAATGAGGAGGTTGTCCAAATACAGCAAATAATTTAAAGGTGTTTTTTTGTGGACAAACATACATAACTCTAACGTCGACATTTTGTTGTGTTTCGTCTTTTCTGTTTCAATGATATTAGTATTATGAAAACTTAATGTGTTACACAACATATTACATACACCATTCTCATAATACCGAACTGAAGAGGAGGGAAATTGATTGCTCACCAGCGTTTAGGGGTTATGTGTCTTGGGTACGGTGATTTATAAAAAAAACTTCAACCGAAATTCGGTTGTGAGGTCACCAAAAGTTTTTGTGTGTGAAATTTTGTCAACTTCAATAATTTTGGAGCAGACATTCTAGGATGTGGCATCCACATTGTGATATGCCTTTGTAATTCAAGCCATAACTAGAATTTCGCGGTTCTCGGCTTTCGCGCTCGCTATATTCAAAGAATATAAGCTGTGGGCCGCCCCATGACCTTTGACCCTGGCACGTGACCTTTGATCTCATCAACATATGAGGGATCGCACCTATGACAAAAGTTTGGTTCCAATTGAACTTCAAGTTTTCAATTTAGATCAATTTTACATTTTTAGCCCATTTTCCAACTTGACCTCACATGACCTTTGACCTTTCAACATGACCTTTGACCTCATCAACATATGAGGGATCCCATTGTGCATCTATGACAGAAGTTTGGTTCCAATTGAAGTTAAACTTTTCAATTGAGGTCAATTTAAAAAAAAAACTTAACAATTTTTGACACACACAAACACACATACATACATACACACGCACAACGGATTGCTAAGTGGTCCTGCCAGCTATAGCTGGCGGCCCACAAAAAGATGTTAATAAACGTACAAAAATGCTTCGAGTGGCTAAGAAAATGTACATTCACTTGAAAATTATATCTGCCCTTCTTTGCATCGTTGTGGTTACGCACAGCGCCTACCACCAAGAACTCATCAAAGCAATTCGGTTCAGGACGGTCAAATATGAGAATGGTCGATATTACCTAGCAGCACTTTCGGTTCAACATTGATCGGGATCTTGCGGTTCCCGATTTATCGGCCGATTTAGGCTATTTCCATTGAAATCCATACGCCATTGTGAAAAAAATCTTTCCTGATCTTTCAAATAAAAACTAGTGTATGGGTTTTCCATTCGGAATCTACACTTCTCTTGGGTTATTCCATTCGGAATCTACACTTCTCTTGGGTTATTCCATTCGGAATCTACACTCCTCTTTTGGGTTATTCCATTCGGAATCTACACTTCTCTTTGGGTTATTCCATTCGGAATCTACACTCCTCTTTGGGTTATTCCATTTGGAATCTACGCTCCTCTTTGGGTTATTCCATTCAGAATCTACACTCCAGGCTTTGGGTTATTCCATTCAGAATCTACACTCCTCTTTGGGTTATTCCATTCGGAATCTACACTCATCTTTGGGTTATTCCATTCCATAAACAAGCTATAGCTATGATATCAAAGTGACTCAGTCAGTTCAAATATTATAGAAGGTTACATTGCATTGGAATTAAGCAGTTGGAATTTAATTTAGATTTAAATCCTTACATGGTTAAGAAACGCTTTGCCAATCTCACTGCGATGCGGCCATTCTGGATGGATACACGTCTCTAGCCCCAACGAGAAATTCTTTTGAAAACTGTATATCTCTTCAATGTTTCCGTAGATGTTTTGAATGCAATCTTCTGAAAACATTTCTGGTCGCTCTCGGGCCTGGTTTAAATATCCCTATGACAGAAACAAAAAGTAATAATGCGCAGAACATAAAATTGGCCTAAAAGCCCCAAAACGGACTGAAAATAAATAAAACACGTAAATTTGGACAAACAAAAAACCCTGAATTCAGGGCTTTCCCTGAAAAATGGCATCTCTTTACAGTATATGAACTTCACCGTGTTCACGATGTAAATATTCGATGAACATCTGGGAATTTTTTTCAGGAGAAAGCCCTATCTATTCCTTTTAAATTAGAAAGTAATCATAATCAATGAAGACTAAAATAAACATTCTCTCTTACCTCACAGATATCTCGTAAGTTTCTGACGTAGTCTCGTTCTGTAGTTATGATCTCGTGCACTACATTGGCCCTGACTTGATCATTATTTAAGAAACTTAGACTGATTCTACCATGAGTTACTGCTGATACTTCTTTTTTCTCTTGTTGGAGTCGGTCGATGCATTCTTCAACAGTTTCTCCCTGACTTACACGCAACTAGAAATGAATAAAGTCACCCAAGTGACAAAAATCATATTTGTAAAATCATTTAATTTAATTCATGATTTAGGCTTGCGGATAAAAATAATTCTTTTAAAAGTTAAAGAAGGGCTCAGTCATGTATTCAAAGTCAAACAAAATCACAATCTCAAAGTTGTAACGATTATCCAATGTATTACGCAAATACGTATTATTGTAATGGAGCAAATATACCCCTAACGTCCCTTAACTGCTTTCAAATGCACCTCTCAAAAATCACGGAGCAGACCTCTGCCTTGGGGTAGGGGGAAATTTCGCTTAGATCTAACAAGAAAACTACCGCTACCTCACTTTTCAGATTTTCCTCTAGGGGCCGGACGTTAAGGATGTAATACAGCGAGTAGCGCGAACAAGCACTCTCTGTTTAGTTAGTTGGTTTGTGTAAAAAGCAAGATTACTGGATACATCCGAATTATGTTTACATGTGTTATAAGCACCAATTGTGTGCACACATTTTAATGTTCAGACTGTTTGTCATTAAAATGTTAAGTACATTTCGTGATCCTAGCACTTTGGACTATGGTTATAGTTCAATTGATATCCCCATGAAAACTGATTTCCGTAAGCTTAGTTGGTTTCAGCCGACATTTATGGTATGTTCTGATGTTAGTGGTAAATGTTTGTTTCATTTTGTCCAATTGGCCTCTCTGTTGCTATTCCTGTCGAGCTGCCACGAAATTGGTCGATACAACCATGGTTATATCTTTACAAACCTATTACGGATAAACCCGGCGACTTTGTAGATGAGGTTTTGAGTATGAGGCTATTAATCTCGACCACCAGGGTTCAAAGTTTCGGTGGCAACAGTTTCAGTCCACAAAGAACAATTCATTGAAAATACAACCAAGATTGTATCGACCATTTTTGAACGGCCATATCTCTTCCTGTCTGCGGACAGTAAATATTAATCAGAATTTCTCTCACAGAAGGTCAAATCTGCAGCTAAGATTAGGTATATATACAACACTTAGGGTAGTGGTTCATTCACAAAAATCCCATCTGTTTTAGTCAAGTCGTGGAACAAGGCTGGGGAAGACAAAATCAACCTTAAACTTAAGTTCCCCGATTGCGTGCCACGACATGCTTACAAAATTACGACGGTCCGATTTCATCAAAGCGTTTGATATTAAAGATCACTATTTAAAATTCTTACTCGTATAACTGAGTGGGTATCCACCCGTCATCGTCCTCCTAAGTAACCACCCACCACCAATCCCTTGTCTGTTTGATCGGTACTTTCGATCACCTACCCTTCTGTGGACATGCAAGTTCTGTTTCGTCCAGTGTTAACATGGTCCCAAAGGGCTTCAGCAAACGGATTGCCATAGGTCCCAAGCCTACCGCCTGGTAAAAGAATGAAAAAGTTTAAGAAATGTCCTGTTTGAGTGAACATTTTATCTTAGGTACATGAACCCACTACCCCCGTTTGTTACTTAATTAGTTTGCTTGAATGGTGGTTATTAAGGGCCTTCGCTTTTCCAAATCAGCCAAAGGAATCGAATTGAAAATTCACTTTTCGTAGAAAAATAATTGCTGTTATTTCTGAATTAAATGGTAACTTTGCTTCTAATGTTTCAGTCACCACACAGAGATTTGAGTAACAACAACGTATTAACATATTTATTGTAATACCTTTGAGATCCACATTTACTGGGAGGTAAGGTGCTTTGTCGTTAGTCAATCAAGGAATTTCTTTCCTCTCGGATGTCCACAGAGTCAACACTAACAACTGAAATTAAAAAGTGAACAAACGGTCTCTTTGAAATGTATGAAGGTAATCATGTTAATGTTATTACATAACTGATTTTTTTGTTAGCTTTCGTAACATGATAAATCTGCTAGTCCTTGTTTAAATAATTGGAACCTAGACTTATATGATTGTTCCAAGTTAAAGATGAATTTTCAAAAATTATATGATCTCATCATTCTTGTTACACGAGTGTGGTGTCAAATGGTAGACGCAATGGAAGGTATTGTTTGACACTAAAATACTTCACTGGTTCACATTTTACTAGAATGGGATTTCTGGACGGTAATATAAAGAGTGTTGTAGATTACGGCATTCAAAGATGGTTCTTCTGCTACGTGTGAAAATTGAAGTGTCAGTTATCAATCTAACCCTGCGTTCCAGACATGCAGATTACTCGAGACGCCAATTATGCCCCCGTCGCAGAACCGTCCCGTCGTCCAACGAAAACTCGGCTAATTAAACTACGGTGAATGACCACATTGAAGTGTAAAAGTGTGAATTAAAATAATCGTTGCAAGTTTAAAATAAATGTATATTAACTGGTAATCCAACAACTCGCTACAAAAACACACAGACTCCAAGAGATCACGGGCATGGATGTACGTATGAATTAAAAAATGCAAGAACCAAAAAGATGGAAGTGTGACAGATCAATGTATGTTACGAGCTTAAAGAACTACAATCCTGGTAGATTATTAGGACAGCAGACAGTTAACACTCCAGGTTCAACTCCACACACCGATCGGTAGGGAAGGAAAGGCAGTGGAATCCCCAGGATTCACGAAAACAGATAAATAAAGTACCGAGGTATGTATTATTAACATTATGCCTAATTCGAACTCAGTTTAAATAACCACGTTTCGCATTGATTTATGGCAAGATTTGTAATGAGATCGACAATAAGCCTAGAAAGATTTAATCAAAAGATAAATGTGGAAGGAGAAAAACAATTGAAGACAAGAAAAGATGAAGAATCTTACGTGAGGGAACTGAGGGTGTTCGTTTGAGAGTCTCTGAGCGTGTCTGGCTCTCGTCAGTTCGATGTCTTAGACTTTTGAACGTGTTGAGACTACATTTGACTGTCTCCTAGGTCCCTTCTGTACCATTTGTATCCTGTTAGTGGCCCCTTACTGATGGCTTCAACTTGAGTTCTTTCTCCTGAGTGATTAAGCCTCTGGTAATCTGGATGAACCAGAAAGAAAACATTTAAATTAATCAATGCATTTGTTTATTCAAAACGTGATATCCTAATCATAGTAGAAAAGAAAGGAAGTAAAATTCTTTCCGAGTGTAAACTAGAACTTTTTGGCGGGAAGAAAATATCAATGATGGACGTAAACACTACGGCCTTTCGAGAGAACCATGAAATATCTACCGGTTCCTATGGCGCTAAAAGGTGTAATTAAATCTTTTATCATGTTTATAGAGGCGAAGGATCCTCACCCCCCCCCCCCCCATTGACGTGATTTAGAGGGCACGTGTGGTCCAGTGGACACAACGACCGCAGCGTCAGTGTACACACATTGATCTGAAGGTTGTGGGTTCGAGCCCTGCTGGTGGGCCAACGTGTTTTTGACTTGGGCATGCACTTTATCTCCTTCCTCGTCGACCCAAGCATATTCCGGTGCTGTTAGGAGAATGTTACAATCTTTAAGTTAATAAGAATGTAACCTATGTGATGCGAAATGATTGTGACGACTTCCTGATGGCATCGCTAAACAGCGCTTTGAAACCTCGTGAAAATGTCAATATTATTAATTAAATTGTTTATAATTTTATTCACACTACCATTACCTCAGTTTTGTCTTTCCGTTTGGTGCCTATCTGATCTGCCTGTCATTTTTTCCATGGGCTCTCAGCTTTCACAGCTTCTTTGATATGTGCTGTTTTCCCAAGTTCTGACATTGCGCGCCGTCGTTCGTCGCCTACATTCCACGGGTATTTGATTCATATCTATAGGAAAATAAAGGGTTCTTGGCTGTCAAAACTGCCAGTCATTGGGTCCGCACTTGCAGAGAATGCAAATTCCTAATTTCCCTTTCATTTTAAAAAAATATTTAATTTCGAAATAATAAAAGAAACCTCTAACAATAAACTCGCCCTGGTGAGTTGTGACGGTACACTTCCGTGACAATTGCAAAGCTATCCCCAAGATCAGTCTTCACTCTTCTCGGTTGATGCCTTGGTTTGGGAGTCTTGGCAGTTTCTTGAAGCCTCCTCTTTTCATCCTCTTCAAAAGTTACCCTATGCATCTTCTTTCCCGGTGAAGAAGGTCCTTCGTTACTTGGTGGAAGAGTTTTTTGTGCTAGCACCTTGTCGAGTGGGTATGTCAATGGCATCGTTTTGTGTAGAATCTGGATTGTTAGCCCGCCGATGAACTGATGGCGATAATACAGACTAGAATTTTGGACCTCCTGAGATGTCTTGTTGGGTGTGTTTGGCGACAGATTCACGAGCTATACCGCTGGAATAATGGCTTCAATTCTATATCACTCAATTGTAACTAACCTTTTGATAAAACATTTCAATAAATAACTCAGTCACCCATTATAGGCATTTTGAGAACACTTAAAAAACTGCAAATAAAAACAAACAAATTCGCAATTTAAACCTAAACAGGTAAAATACATCAAGTAAATCCATTGCAAAATCCCTTGATTAACTGCAATATTATATATGGCAAGCCGAAGAAATGTTTCAGTGGTTCATCGCAATACGAATTTTACCAGGTTTGACCTTAGATGGCATCTGGTGACCTCGAAATGATCTTCAAATGTTTTGAATAGAATGTTGAATATAACCATTTCGTTATTAGGCAGTGAACCCTTAATTCACCATGTGTTACCTCTGCGAACACTGCTTTAAAGGATAAGATTCAACATTTCTTGTGACCCTGTTAAGCCGATGCACTAATTATTCGCGCGATCCCAACAACTTGTAGAATTTCAAAGAATGTCCCTTTAATAATTCACTTTAGTGACAGCCACAATGGGCCCTAATCTGTTACCTTCCAACTTATCATATTCAGTCAGTTCTTGTTTGGCGGTTTATGTCTTCGTTGTTGAAGAAGCACTTTTAAAATTTTTCCAATTCAAATTCCCCAAATTTGCTAAAGAAGGGTAGAGGAGCCACTAAGATTCACTTGCTCACAATTATGTTTTGTGTAATGCAAAAAAGACGTTCTCTCAAAAATCAGTCAGAAGTGCAGGTCCAGTTTTGTGGAAATAAAAAAATTAAAATACATTCAAAATCCACTATGGCACTTTCGTGATCAATTCAAACGTAATAATTTGTCACGCAATGATAATAATTGAATTAGATTATGTATTTAAATCTTTTTGAGATCTAACTTCTTTTTGATATCGGTTGCATTTATTTGTCAAATTCATACAGAATTGTAATCTTGGAGCATGTTCTTCTCTTGTGTTGTTTGTAAGTCAAAGTCAGATTGTTAGTTTGTATAATGTAATTTACGATGTTATGTAAATGTGTAACTTTGTTAGAAATGGGGCTAGGCATTTTCGGGCCTTATTGTCCTTTACTAGCCTCCCCATTTCACGTGTCTTGTTTAAACGTTTGTTGTTGTTCTTTTTTTGTTTTGTTATGTGAATGGAAATAAATGTGTTTGATTGATTGATTCATGATGTATAGGAACCTAAAATATCAAAATGATTTTACCTACCAAATGACCTTTGACCTGTTGGTCTGATGCACCCCATGGCTTCTTGCATGAAGAAAAACCCTACACTCCAAAAAATGTTGAGTAAAAAGGGTCACAGCCCCTCATGTTGAGTAAAATCTTAGTCAAAGTTGAGTAAACTTTATGCAAAGTTGAATATATTTTACCCAACAATGACTAAGATTTTACTCAACAGTAAGGGTTGTGTCCTTTTCTCAACATGAGTAAAATATTTTAGAGTGTAAGGGTTGGACACAGTGGCCATTACAATACATACACGTGATGAGGCTTGAGAATGAAATAGCTTAATAAATTTGACATTATTGACCTCAAATGACATTTGACCTCGCTCTTAACACGTCCCTTAAAATTCCTCCACTAAAGGGACCACTCAAAATGTATTTTCATTACCTATGGGAGACATAGCTAATATTCTCTTATATCCCATTGGATTATTAGAGTTAATCAAGAATTTAAACAAAAGCTTGTATAACCTTTGACCTATGGATCTATAACATAAGACACTATAATAGATCTTCATATGGGGATCCGAAGGTCCAAGTTGGATTAAAATCGGCTCGACCATTTTCGTTTAAAAGTCACCCTTACATGTATATCTAGACGGACGGACGACGGACGACAGAAGACTCCATTAAAAATGGAAACATCTATATTGAAATTTAACCTATAATTTCTTTCTTTCTCTTTCTGCTCTTTATTGTGGTGTGATGATGACAATTCATCACTGTGAGCATGTCATTAGCACTGCTACTTCCATCATACCTTCGGACTCCGATCTCCTGAAATCCGATGGCAAACAAACTCTTTCCCATGGAAGATCCGAAGCAGATACCGGCCTTGATGGCGGGTTGCTGCTACACACTTGACCGAGGTTGGGCTAGCAAAGGCACTGCTTGAATTGCCGTCACGATCTATTTGATTTAGAGAAGATTTTACAATGTGTTACATAATCAAAAGAAAAAAGTCTTAACGTGCTTGGAAGAATTTTGTAAATGAGAAATAGAGATGTTTAATTAAGAAATGGCTTAAAGATGAGAAAGAACACCTCCCCAGGGGTATACGAGCAAGGATGAGGGATTGTAGGCCTTTTCAGCATGGCCCTTTTGTAGCAAACAGCTGGGGAATCGCCTTCTCGCCAATGGTCAGAAATTCTTCCCGGGGGTTAATGAAGTTGCTAAAAGCCTGTGAGGGGCTTGCTGCAGATACCAGTGAACGTGCACACAATATTCAACACAAGAGTAAGGAAAACTAAATCTGATTAAAATAACATGACATTGAAAAATTGTGATCATTACCAAAATGTGAATGCATTATGCACTTGAAGAATAATGCAAAATATTATTGAATATTATTTATAACTATAATATCTGGTGAAATGATGCCGCCATATGGATTCAAAGTTTCAAACGAAATGAGTCAGAAATATTTCTATTTATTGCTATAATTAAATATATACTTGGTGAAATAATGTCTTTGTTTACATTCAAACGTAACGGAGTTAGTAATGTATATTCTAATAAATTTGCATGACGTTGTGATCACTAACAATATTGTGATCACTAGCAAAAGGTGAATGTATCTTGACCTCGTAAAATAATACAAAATTAAATTGATTATTACTTATATAATTATAGCTGTAAGTTAAATTCTTTGTGATATACCTTCATATGCATTTAAACGAAGCTGAGTAAATATGTACATTTTAACAAATGTTCATTTCATTGACATTTGTATAATTGATTAAATTACCATGTCATTGACAAATTGTGATTATTACCATAATGTGATTGCATTTCCATCATGTACTCAAAAAATTATACAAACTATTACTGAATACTATAATTGAATACTGAAAAGTTATAAATTAAATACTTGGTGAAATGATGACCTCATATGTAATTGAGTAAGAAATGTATTGAATAAACTAGCAAGGCGTTGGTAAGTTGTGATTATTCATTAAATGTAAATGTATTATGAACTCGAAAAATAATTATCTAAGTATTACTGAATACTATTTGCAGCTATAAATTAAATACTGAGTGAAATGATGCCGTCATAAATAGTGTAAGAATTGACAAACGCATTTCATGTGAAACATTTACAAAATGTGTTGTGACTTTGCTTATAATCAAACCTTGAAGGTTTCACTAATTTCTCCTTTGTGGTCAAAAAGCTATGAAAGTTGAGTTTGAAAATGGAAAACTTATAGTTAAACATTAAAGCATGCCACGGCCGCCATGAAGCTAAAACCCAGTTCCTATACAAGGCAGACACGTACTTGGAATTGTGGAGTTGTAAGAGTCGTGTGTATGAGCTATTTTTCTCTAATTCGATTTTCACTGCATTCTCGTCTTCATTTAATGCATTCTTGTGTTAAAGTGTGTCTTACAATATTTCAAGAAATATTGCTATTCTAAGTAAGTTGAAATACTTTGTTCCAAACGTATTCTTTATTGTATTTATTGCATGGGTAAGACTCATAGGATATACGTAGATAAATCTATGCTACTAAAAATGAGATCTGTCTGTCTGTCCGACTATGCGTTTCGTTATGCTTTTTTTTTAATGGGGTCTTTGTGTGACAGTGGACCAAACGTACCATAATACCGGTGTCGTCCATTAAACTTTAAAGCTTTAACCAACATTTGGGAATTTTTAACCTGTCAGTGGGCTGCATTTCACGATGAAAGGCATTCAAAATGATGTAGTTTATAAAACACACTTAGTATTTTAAACACCTACCTCTTCATAAAAATCTGCCAATGGTTTTATTTGCCTTCCAAAGTCAGCGACATTCATGGTACTTTTGCTCGTTTGCAGTTCAACTAAATACTTCGCATTTTCCACGGGTGAAATTCCTACTTTGCGACTTCTCATCCGTTTTGCCTGTCCATCATCAGCGTCTGTACTCCCATGCCACGTGGTCCTGTTAGCCAGATCTCTGTTTACTTTCTTTTTTCGTAATGTTACTGACTGTTCAGAGGTCTGCTGGTCGGGCTGCTGCTGCTGAAAGGTACCAGAATCAACCCTTGAAATTGGAGCGCTAATGACGGGAGGCGATCTTTTTGGTTTGTGCTTACGAGAGAAGCTGTGTTTTAATTTAGCAACAAGATCCTTACGTTTTATTTTGGAGTCTTTGTCTTTATCTGAAATCACTGAGACTGCTCTTCTTGGCGGTGGAGGAGTTTTGGGTGTTTTGGATTCAGGACTGAAGGAGCCACGATGCATTGGCAACGTGGAGGTATTTCCCGCTTTCCATGATTCTTTGGTGCTGTATGCTTCGGGAGATATATGTTCATGGTCTTTTCTGTGAAATGTGTGTAGGATACCTTCTGGAGTCCTTGAGATTGGCGGAGAAGAGGTGGCTGATAGAGCCGTTTCACTCTTTGGCGAGCGGAATAATATTTCTGCGGGAGTTAAAGAGCCACTTTCGCCGCTCACGTCCAGTTCACCTTCCTCTAGTGCTAAAGTCATGCTCAGCCGTCGTCTTCTAAAAGCACCATCGTTTTCAGGTTCGTCACCCATATAATCTACAATTCCGTCAGAAGTTTTTGATGCCGATTTGGGTTTATGTGGCACGCGAAAACCATCTGTAGGACTATCAAAATGCGGATGAACATTTCGTCTTGACAACTTATAACTGAGACACGCATTATCATCACGTGTGAGTTCATCATTTAGATAAAACTTGGCTGTTCTTCTTTCTAAATTGTCTTTCGAGTTATCGACACTTTTATGGGTTGATTCTAAAATATTACATTCTTTTTCACATCTAATACGCGCCATAGTCAATGATACCATTGCGGCGTCGTCTGCTATGTTTTGGTCGTCTGCTTTTACATGTTGGGAGGAGTGTCTATTTCTCGTCGTCAATATTTTGCCGCCTTTTCCTTCTCCCATTACGCAGTGTTCACAACTACCTTGTTCTGCATTGGGCATGTCCTTATTTGTAGTTTTTTCTCTCTCCGTTTTTACACGTTCAAGTCTGGCATGAAGTTCTTGTGGATGAAGTACCCATGGTGAAAAAGGCTTGGGTATATCATCAAACAATGCATCCTGGACACCGGTATCATGAGCCTATAGCAAATAGAAAAAATAACTCTTTTAGTTCATACAATATTCATATTTCACGTTTCTTTTTAAAATAGAAATTTGGGAAAATAGGACATGAAAATTATTTGATAATGGTTTCAAAATACAAATGCACTGAGATGAACTTATGACACAACTATAATGGTCAGTGATGGAATATCTGTTATCAAGTTGTGAGCTTTAATAGATAACTCAGTGAAATATCTGGTATAGTTTCAGTAAAGAAAAAACAGAAGAAGAAAATAACATTAAGGGGTTCGTGATCCACAACCTCGTCCCCAAAACGTACCTAAAAAAGGGAGATGTGTAAATATTACGTGCAAAGTCGGTCGATCTGTAAGAAATTCGCAATTTGTATTTGCGCTGCAAAAGGGACATAATTACAGAACACAGTGGCTATGGGACTGGGAAACAAGCAATTGCTATAACACAAAACCGCAAGATCGGAATCAACTCAAATTTGTGAATAAGCTTTTTCTCAAGAATATTAGTGAATAGATGAATAAAACAGACGGTGTTAGAATCCCGAAATGCACCTTTAAGCCAACACGTGTAGATAAAATTAGGTGGCCAGGCAAGCCAGTCAAAAGTTTGGCAACATATTTCACAAAACAAAGAAGAATCAGAGAAATTACTTGGGAAATAGATGACAAAATGGAACAAGGCTATTAAGGGTGGAAATCGAGGGAAATTGACATACTTTGGTCAAATAACGATTATAAAGACCTTAGGCATTTCAGAGCTATGTCAATGCTTACAAACCACCTTTCAACAGATGTTATAAATAAAAAGAAAATAAATCTCTATTTCATGTTAGGGGGAATGTCAAATACATGCCAAAAGATAAGATGGATCTCTAGAATATTGACATTGTGATGAAAACGTATTCAGAAAATTCAAGAACTGTTTTGATTCAATGGGTGGGGGTATATTTTCTGTTAAGATGGAATTGTAAGCGTAAAAGATGTCAACGGAAATTACTAAGAAGAAAATCACAAATTGTTACCAAGATATCCTGAAATCTTGGTTTCTACTAAAAGTGAGATATGTGTATTCAACTGTAAACAATTCGAGTATAGCGGAAATCTTACAAAATCAAAGCATATGGGTTTTGTTAGAATATGTGACAGCAAATTTGGCCAAACAGGGTACTTTGTTTTGAGAAATGAAAATGGTAATGTATGTATTTAAGTGATATTGTTGTAAATAATGATTAACTTGGTAGAAATGTCAAAGAATTAAAATGTCCATGTGTCCATGTTTAATTTACAAAAAGTAAAACAGCGTTACCAATGACTGGAAAAAACTGATTGTGAGCAATAAAATTGATCTCTCAATCCGGGCTCTCAGTACGAAATGATCATTTAACATTCAAAATGAAAAACAGAGACATGGGTTACATTTCAAAAAATGTCAACAAAAGCAAATAATACAATTCTTGTAGTGAAAGAACAGAACCTGATATGACATTGGGATCGTGTATTACAGTTCTGTTTAGATCGTTCAATGTGTTCGTAGATTTTCCAAGGCTTTTGACAGTGTTAACAGGGAGGTAATGCTCTATTCTCTCAAACTACGGTGTCCCAGATGAGACTGTCAAGGCATGAATCATGTGTGATAACCCATGTGGCTTTGTGCAGACCATGGATGGGCCCACAAAGGAGTTCCTAAACATACTACTGAATCCTACAAGAGATACTCGTGCTCCATATCTCTTGTAGTGTGGTTGATTACATCCTCAGACAGAGTCTTGACAACATGAACTACAAGGGACTCACCATCAAACCAAGCGTTCTAGACGTCACACTGGGCAGCATCTCACAGACCTTGAATACGAGTATGATCTAGCTATAACAGCTGATCTGATATGTGGTGCCAAGATCTAACGAACAGCACTTGAGAATGCCGCAGACAAAGTCGGCCTACATCTTAAATGCCAAGAAGACTGATATATGACTGTCAATGGGGAAGACGATCATCAACCTATCTGCCACAGCAGATGGTAGCCCACTCAAAGAGGTCAAGGACTTCAAGTATAGGGTCCTATGTTGACGACAGCAAGACCCATGAAGGGACTTCATGTTCTCACGCAAAGGAACCAAGCTGGAATGCCTGCAATAAACTACACCATTAGTGGCAATTTGGTATTCAATTCAACCAAGCGAAAAGTTCTTTAGAGCTGTGTAGAGATTATCCTGTTATATGTATATGAGACCTGGAACATGAAGAAAGAGCTACAGGATAGACTGGATGGCACTACACCAAGCTTCTTATGCGAGTACAAAACATATCCTGGCGCGAGCACAAGACCAAAAGCACAGATATATGGAGATATCCCTCCAATTTCTCTTCGTGCCCAACGCCGTTGCCACGATTTGCTGGTCACTGTCCTCGTGCGCTTGACCAAGTAGTCTCAGACTCACATGTTGGAAGTTACCATGCCAAAAACAGGGGTCGTCGCTTTAACTACAGTGATGTGATTTGCTCGCGACATCCAGCAGGATCCATCTTACATCCCCAACCCTAATGACAAACAGGGGACATCTGGCGCACATGGGAACAGCATCTCGGCTGCGGACGTTAAAATAGATAGATTAGATCGGATCAACGTGGCTTGGAGATGTGGAATGTATATTAAACAAAGCAGAAATGAATCGAATTGGTAAATATAGTTAACATTTATATAATCTAATTCCGTGCCAATTAAATTTATTGGAAACTTAGTGTAAATAACAAGGTCGAGACGCGCAATGTCAAACAATGATAAATATCGGTAAATTTTGACTCCTTAAATCGAAAAAATTCCATATTCCGTTGGATTTTCCGTAAAGCATATAAGTTTATACTAATGAATGTAATAGACCCACGTTAACCTACCCAAAACGCCTATACGTTGATTCTGCTCTGAATACAGAAAGGCGTCTGGAGATGGGCGGCAAATTTCAGACACTTTTTATTCCGCCCAAAATAAACAGAACGTGAGGTTGGATAGATGTATACACGGTTGTGGGTAATAAGTATACACGTACATGTGTCCTATCATGTGTAATGCAAAAATGAATTTTTAATAAAATAAAACTAAATATAAACACATTGTCGTAATTCCAATCAATCACATTAACATGCCTCAAACGGATTTTGATCCTATTAAAAATTTATTAAAACTTTTAATCAGGGGGGGATTGTTTTTTTGAGCCGGAGTTTCTTTACAAAGAAGGGCGGTTATCATGGTATTTTGAGGGGTAAATATAAAATTCAGGTGATTGAATTGCTTTTTCAGATAATGATCTCAAAATAACATATATAAGTGTAGATATTATATGAGCTGGGAAGTTTTGTGATACAATACTTCCTCTATATTGAAGATGAAAGTATTTTTTAAACATTGTCTCCATTTAAAAAATAATATGTGACAATAACAAGTGAAGGTTGAGTGCACTTTATTTTCTTGTAGGAAAAGAGCACATTTTCAGGACATGTCTTCATGAGCTCAAAAAATCGGGGACCACTTTCCATACAGAAATCTACAGAGTCTGTGGGCTAATGTTTCAACAAGTTAAACATTTGTATATAGGAGTTCCAAATATAAGACTATTTATAACAACAGCACGACCTTTAATTTGTCACGAAAAGGGTCTAATTTGACCAATTAAAAAATTTGTCAGCAAATTTAAATGTTTATCATTCAACAATGTCATTTTGACCCTTATAAAGGTTTTGGGGACAAGCAAATTATGTCTAACATTTCCAAAGCAACTGCTGGAAACCTTCCATCCATATATGTGTTTGTAAAACACAATAAATACATGACTACCAAAAATGAAATACCAGATTATAGCTTTATTGAAAACAAAACAGCTTTTCTGAAAAAAATCTTTATTGAAACAAAATCTGCTTTTCTGAAACCAATCCTCAAATTATTTGAAATCAAAACCTAATAATAATTCAATATCAGTGAAAACCTTAGAAATCAATTGAAAAGACATGATCGAATCCAATGCAAAGAACCAAGGGATATATCTTTGCATGTGTTTGTGTGCTCTCGCATGTATTTTTTTCTTCGTGCAATTTAGCAGAGGTAACACAGTCTGCCCTTCTTAGCCTTTTGGTCAAGTTCTTTCTATTGTATCACGTAGTTTTAAGTTTTGTATTGTGCATTTCTGCCAAAATATGTCTGATATTCGTGGGTGATACTGGGAAATATATAAGTTGGCAATTGGAAACCGGAATTGAACACACCCTACGATCCTGGCCTTGTATGACTTTTGTATCGATAATGTGAACATCCAGTATTTCTAAGAACACTCTGGGCACTTAAGGCGGACTCAGAGGACTTCGCAATAGATTTTGTGCATTAGAACAACGATAGTCGCTAAAAAGCGAATTTTAAAAGAGTTTGGGATGAATCGGAATTTTTTCGTTTTCATGCATTGTTGATGGCAGGATTATTTATGTACAACCCCAAAAACCTTATTACCATATTTAGGAAATGTTTTGAACGAAAATTCCCGATCCGAATTTTATTACAAATCCGAATTTTATTAAAAGGACATCAATTTAGCTTAGCTATTCACACAGTGGTTAGCATGTGACAATTATTACGTATCATGCAAAAAACACGATTTGTTAGAAAAAATGAAGGCGCCCATCCTCGGGAATCTCTGAGTTCCGCTTTAAACCTAATTAAAGGAAACCGATGTACTTAGAAAAAAATTATATATACGCTATTATAAAATAATATTTATAGATATCGAGTGGTTGTATTGGGAAAAAAACCGAGGGAAATATAACCATAAAGATGAATAAAAGATGAGTCTTAAAAAGGAAATCTCTGCTTGATGTGCACAAAACACCGCCTTTTTGAAAAAAAATTCTTTTTATTGAAACAAAATCTGCCTTTCTGAAACCCATCCTCAAATTATTGGAAAGCAAATAATTTACTAATTCAATATCAGGAAAACCACCTTAGAAATCATTGAAAATACATTGATCGAATCAATGCACAGAACCACGGGATATATCCTTTCTGCGCATGTTGGTGTGGCGTCTCTGAATGTAATGTTTTCTTCGTGCAATTTAGCAGAGGGGTAACCCGTTGCCCTCTTAGCCTTTGTTCAAGTTCTTCTCTCGGATTCACGTAGTTTTAATCTATTCGTTATGTGCATTTCTGCAAATATGTCTGATATTCGTGGGTGATACTGGAAATCTATACGTTGCATTGGAAAAACGTGGAATGAAACACATACGATCATGCCCGTATGAATTGTTTGGATTGGTTCGAGTAAATATGTGAACATCCAGCTATTTCTAGAAACCTCTTGAATTAAAGGCGGACTCAGAGGCCTTCGAAATCTTATTTTTGTGCAGTAGAACAAAGATAGTCGCTAAAAAGCGCATTTTCAAAGATTTGGGATGAATCGGATTTTTCGTGTTTATGCATGTTGCTGCAGTATTATTTATGTACAAACCTATACATAATTTAGGATAATGTTATAACGAACATTCCCATCCGGAATTTTTTTCCAAATCCGAATTTATTTAAAAGGACATATTGAGCTTTAGCTATTTCACACAGTGGGTAGCATGTAGACAATTATTACGTATCATGCAAAAAACACGATTTGTTAGAAAATGAGGGCGCCATCTCGGGAAATTCTCTGAGTCAAGCCTGTAAAACCTAATTAAAGGAAACCGATGTACTTAGAATAAACTTACATAATAAACGCTATAAAATAATTATTATCAGATACGAGTGGTTTTATTGGAAAAAAACCCGGAGATATTAAACCATAAATATGATAACAAGATGAGTCCTTAAGAAAAGGACAATCTTATGCATTTGAGGTGCACAAACTTGTGAAATGATACAACAAATTGTTGTTGTAACGCCAATTTTTTAGTTTGCAATTTTGTCACAATTACCATTAATGAAACCAGTTTATTTTACAAAGAAATTTGCTATGTAATGAATACTATGCCAGCATCAATATAATGATAACCTTTAATGTGAAACAAACAATGACATAACATTAGTTTCGTACTACTTTTGTGGTACATGGTTTTTTATTGAATAGAAATCACATTGCAGGGAGCACCATTAAAGTACAGTTTATAGAAGAATTATAGCAGAGATTTATTATACGCCTTATGCTATTGGCCTATAAGCGCTTTCACAAATGCCGCGCACGGTGGCCCAACCATACATAAACCATTTTTTAGCCTTATTTCAAGGGATGCAGCAGATCGGGGATCAGCGCTTTCCCTTACCAGACTACATGTACATCAGATAACCATCGCAGCCGGGACAGCTTCCCAAATATCACATGGAACATGGGACAAACCAAGGTGGTTTTAATCTTGTCAAGGGAAATTACAAGATAGATGGCATCTCACAGGCTGCGAAAGCAAGCCTTTACGCATGGATGAGAATACAATGGAGTCGAGGACGCGCAATGTCAACACGATAAACTATCGTAAAATTTTATGACTCCGGAATCGAAAAATTCCATATTCCGGCGGATTTTTTTCCGTAAAGCATATATAGTTTATACTAATTGGGCTGTAATAAGAACCACGTTAACCTACCCAAACGCCCTATGACGTTATTCTGCTCTGAATACAGAAAGGCGTCTGGAGATGGCGGCAAATTTCGAACACTTTTTTTTATTTCCGCCAAATACCAGAAACGTGAGTTTTGAAGATTTATACACGATTGTGGGTATAGGTATACAGTACATGTGTCCTATCATGTGTAATGCAAATGATTTTACTAAATAAACTAAATCTAAACATTGTCGGAATTCCATCAAATCACAATTATAACCATGCCTCTTAACTGATTGACTCATCTATTAAAAATTTATTAAATACTTTTAAATCAAGATGTAGCCCGTGATGTTTTTTACAAAGACAAGGGCGGTATATTCATGGTTAATTTTGAGGGGGTAAATTAAAATCGGTTGAATTGCTTTTTTCAGATAATGATCTCAAAATAACCTTTACGTGTAGATCTTCTAATTATCTAGTGAGTTTTTGTGACTACAATCCATTCCCTCGATATTTGAAGGATGACGTATTTTTTAAACATTGATCTCTTTAATAATGCATATGTGACCCCCTCACCAGTGAAGGGTGAGTGCACTTTATTTCTTGTAGGAATAGAAGTCAAACATTTTTTTTCAGACACTGTCTTCATGAGCTCAAAATCGTTGACCATCTTTCCATACATAAACTACAAGCGTCTTGATTTGGCTAATGCTTTCACCATTCAACAAGTTCAACATTTGTATATAGAACCGGTTTCCAAATATAGAACTATTTATAACACCATGCACTGACACCTTATTGTCACGAAAGGGTCTTTTTGACCAATTAAAAATTTTTCATGCAAGTTAAATTTTTGATCATTCAACAATGTCTTTTGACCCTTATAAAGGTTTTGGGGGACAATCAAACTTTAATGTCAACTAAACTTTCCACCCCGCAACTGCTGGAAACCTTCCATATTATTTTGTTTTGGTAAACACACAATAAATCAATGACTACCAAAAATGAAATACCCAAGATTATCCTTTATTGAAACAAAACAGCCTTTTTCTTCTTCTGAAAAAAATCTTTATTGAAAACAAATTGCCTTTTCTGAAACCAATCCTTCAATTATTTTACCATCACTACTACTAATTCCATATCAGTGAAACACCTCGAAATCATTGAAAATCATTGATCGAATCCAATGCAAAAACCAAGGGATATATCTTTGCGCATGTGTTTGTGTGCGTCTCTGCATGTAATTTTTTCTTAGTGCAAGTTAGCCGAGGGGTAACCCAGTTTGCCCTCTTAGCCTTTGTTCAAGTTCTTTCTCTCGTATCAACGCAGTTTTAATTTATTCGTACCTTGTGCATTTCTGCAAAAACTGTCTGATATTCGTGAGGGATACTGGGAAATATATAAAGTTGCAATTGGAAAAAACTTGGATTGAACCACACCATACGATCATGCCCTGTAGGACTTTGTATCGATAAATATGTGAACATCCAGCTATTTCTACGAACACTCGGGACTTAAAGGCGGACTCAGAGACTCGGAAAGATATTTTTGTGCATTAGAACAAAGCGATAGTCGCTAAAAATGCCGCATTTTCAAAGTTGGGATGAATCGGATTTTTCGTTTTATCATGTTGATGAGTAATATTTATGTACAAACAACGTATACCATATTTTAGATAATGTTTTATAACGGAAGAATTCCCGGATCCGAATTTTATTACAAATCCGAATTTTATTAAAAAGGCATCCAATTAGCGTAGCTATTTCACCACAGTGGTTAGCTGTAGAGAATTATTACGTTATCATGCAAAAAAAAACCGATTTGTTAGAAAAAGGAAGGCGCCATCCTCGGGACTCTCTGAGTCGCCTTTAAACCTAATTAAGGAAACACGGATGTACTTAGAAAACACATTATATATACGCTATAAAAAGTAATTATCAGGATATCGAGTGTTTTATTGGAAAAAAAACCGGAATATTACCATCAAATATGAATAAACAAGTGAGTCTAAAAAGGACAATCTTTCTGCATTTGATGGGCACAAAACCTTGTGAAAGGTACAACACATTGATGTGTAAACGCAATTTTTTAGTTGGAATTTTGTGCACAAGTACATGTAAGCAACAGTTTATTTTACAAAGAAATTTGCTATGGTAATGAATACTAGCCAGGCATCATTCATAATGCATCAACCTTTAATGTTGAAACAAACAAATTGACATAAAATTCCAGTTTCGTACTACGTTTTGTGGTACATCTGGTTTATATTGAAATAGAAAGCACATTGCATGGGACACATTAAAGATACAGTTTATAGCAGAGATTTATTAGCAGAGATTTATAGCGCCTTATGCTATTGGCCCTAAGCGCTTTCACAAATGGCCGCTGATCACTTTGTGGCCCCAAACAATACCATAAAACTTTCATTTCATTTCAAGGGATGCAGCAGATCGGCGATCGCGCTTTCCCTTATCAGCATTACATACATCGAGAAACATCGCAGCCGGGGACCAGCTCCCCAAATATCGCATGGGTAAATCGGGGACAACCAAGCGGTTAATTTCTTGTCCAGGGAAATTAAAAGATAGCTGAAGCTAACAGGGCCTCGAACGCACGCTCTATACGCCATGGATGAGCATTACACTGGAGTCGAGCAAAATGGAGGTTCGATATCAAAGATGGTTCTATATAATGAGAGGCAAAACGTTACGTCATCTTTAGAAATCATCGTCTCGCATGATTTGCCGCCACCACAAAGAAAATAGAGTACCAACCATAGGAAGCAATGGCTGCCCCCGTTTCTTCCACATACTGGGTGCCGCTTTGCATAAACTAATCGGTAGTGTTAGTAGTGAGAAAAATTGATGTATGTTTTAGATGTGGCCAGGTGTCATAATAGTGCACCTGGATCATTGTGGGCCCCCCTCAGAATACTCTTTTTTCTCATAATCAATGCGCGCTTAGGTGAAAAGATGTATTCATTGAGGCTGTTTATTTAAATCAAGACACTGACGTGTCATTTCATCGGTTGTGTGGCCATGGGTAGGACCAAGTTCAACCACCCAATAGCAAACCCAAACAACTGTAATTTTTGGCGGATTGTTTTGTATCGGAATTGACTATGTTTGTATACAAGCACCCCAAACTAATAAATTATTCCGTGCAATATTCAAAATGTCAGCGCCCAGCACGGACGACTGGGTTTTGAATGCGTTTCACCCCCTGTGGTTCCGAGCGCTTACCTGAATTGAGCTATCTTGTCCGCTTCTCATGTTACCCTTTTAAATGTAACTTTTTGTCCCAATGCAAGACCAAATCACTATTGGTTTTAGTAATATCTGGCCAAAATTTGGCTTGTCAGAAGTTGGTGTCTCTTTGCTACAGATTCTATGATGTTAAAGTATCATGCCAAAGCAAGTAATTAATTTACCACACTTGTACAGTATCACATTGGAACATTATTTTTAGATAAAATTGGCTACAAAAGCCATTCCACATCGAAATTTGGGGGGGGGGGGGGGGGGTGGGGCCAGCAAAACTTACTGTATATTGCTACCACACAAAGCTTGTGGAGGAATAGTCTCTTTCAGACCTCAATATAGTGGTAAGCAGGTATTTACTATCACTGTCACTGACCAGTTCATGGAAAATGAGACTGCATACATACAATTAAGAACTGTGTACAACTGCATGAGGGTTTGGGTCAATTCAGGATTAATCTTCTTGGCAGAAGAACATCGCTATTTAAAATTCACGTAGGTGATAAACGCTTTATGGGATCGATTTTAATCCCTATGAATGAATAATGTTTGCGTTATAAACTTCCCTATGCTCCAAACATTCGATATGCGTGCTGTCTGACCATTACCCGATTTTTAATTCATATAAAATATTTCGTCTCCATAAGTTGGTTTACATTTACTTTTTTTTTTCATTTGACATATTTCACAATTTTGGCCTTGATAGAAAATAATAAGATTCAAACAAGTTTATTCCTTGGAAATATCTGTAATTCCACGGCTCTTTCTACCGCATACTGAACACTATTATCACAAACAATTGTACAGTGTGCGAAAACAACACGATACTTTAATTCTTATTGAGAAACGGATATCAAACAATGACATTTGCATGAAAAGTCGCAGCCGTTTTATAAATATTGTAAAAAAAGGTTCCCATGCGAAAACCTAGTATTTTCATTTTTAAATATGGCTTAAAACATTTGAGTATGGGAACTTCAAGAGTTTTACATGTTGCAGTTGTTTTGACATATGCGATTCTGTGTGTATTGGTAAATTACGAAAAGTAGCAAAACAACCATGGGAAATCGTATTGGGAAAAGTGTTGGTCAACCTCTGCCTACTGTGCGGGTGTTTTGTCGCGGCCCATTTTAAAGCGGCACTGGCCACATTTTCACAAAAATATGAAATTTCTTCAATTGCTCTCAAATGATAGTCTAGGCCGTGAAGAACAGAATATATTTTACACATAAAAATAACTACCCCAAAACAGATAGGTGACATTGATATGAGGATTAAAGACATCCAGGTAATTTGTAGGCCCCCCAACTTTTAAAATTTCCATAAATTTAATCAACAAAATGTGTATAATACATGAATATTTTGGACTCGTACTCATGATATTAAAACCCCACAAGGTTATAGACCGATCAAACAGTGTGCATAGGTGGCAAAAATGCATACGGGTGCGTGTTCTTGTGTTAACACCATTTTTGTCGTCTACTGAATTTACACGTTCGCCGGCGACGTTAATTATAAAATAGTTCGTTTTACCCATAAGGAAGCTGATTGGTTCTGTAATCGTTTAATTTCTTTTTTGCATAAACGACATCGCCCAAAAATTCTGAATTCACTACACGTTTATTTGATGACGATACCAGATATATCTGGACCATCAAGAGCACGGAGGATGCCGGTTACTCCCACCAAGAATCTCGAAACCCTCCTACAAAATGGGAAGACGTGATAATGGATAATTTCATCCCGAATAAGTGTGAGATCATTAGCATTACTGTAAAAGAAATCCCCCTGTGTTCAATTACAAACTTCATGGCCAGCAGCTTAAACATGTTCAACACACCAAATACCTGTAACCATATCTCATGATTTTGCTTGAAAAAAACAGTGATCAAGTTACTTTAAAGGCAACCAACACCCTATATTTCGGCGTCGTCGTAACGTCAACATTCAGAGACACCAATTCAAAACAACCAGGCTTACAATCTCTTGTGAGACCAATCTTGGAGTACAGTAGTACCGTCTGGGATCCGACACTAGCACCAAGATCAGAAAAGTCGAAATGGTACAACGTCGTGCAGCAAGGTTCGCCCTTCTCGCTACCCTCGCACATCAAGCGTGATTGTTGCTACAGGAGCTTGAGTGGAAAACTTCGTGGCATGAGAGGGGGTGGCGTTAGACTGGCAAGACTGCTATTTTTACAAAATCCTAATCATCAGTCGAAATTAATGCTTAAAAAAACTACCTCTCATATCAAAGAATCTTCACAAACCAACCCGACATGAGAATTCATATGCATTCCACATTCTTCTACAGGACTACCACAGGATGTCTTATTTTCCCCGCACCGTGCGTGATTGGAATATGCTTCCTCAGTCTACCGTTCAGTGTCCCTCAGTAGAATCATTTAAGAGGGACATATAGGCTGACTAGACTGCACACAGCCCACTCACCAGTGCTTGAGCTTTCAGAATTGAAGTTTGCACTATATTGGATGAAGATGAATAGATTCGGGTTGAGGGCTTTTGTTATATAAAAGCCTTACAAACCATGCAAAAATATCGATTTTGAAAAATCTTGAGGGCGCACTATTTTTTCACATTGCCAGTGTCCTTTAAGCGTTTTCAGTTATAAACGTGGCTTGATTCTAAAAGACCCAAATAACATATTAGGCCTACTGGGCAAAGAAGCTTGAAAGGATTACTGTACATATAGAAACGCCCTAATATAAATGGCAAAACTTAGGTTTTTGATGTTTGCATTGCTATGTTTCCCCTCACTAAATGATAAGCCAAAAAAAAAACCATTTTTATGTATGTTAAATCAGTAATTTGTAAATAAAACCACTCATTGTGGTTTATCCCCAAATGGGCTTAGGTTGAACAACTGTAACGCAAGACAATACACACACTATTAAAAATGTCTGTTATTTAACGGTAAAATACCATGAAAATGAATAAATACGGGAATCACAGCTGCCGGTATTCTACGTTAAATAACAGCAACCGTAAGATTGAATTGGACCGTTATGATTGAAGAGACGTTTTGATGTTTTATCGATGTTTGTATGAGAGAAACACATATTTTGTATTAAAGTCATGAAAAATGCCAAAACTTTTTAAATACAGTAATTATTTCTACGATGCACCCGTATTTTAACGGTTAGAATACTGGAAACTGGTGATTCGGTATTGTCCCGTTAAATTTTTTTTAACAGTGCATCAGAGTTGTGTAAATACCCTTGTAAACAATTTACATTGCCCATGACCCTCTCCTCTATTTTGTTAATATGCCAACGGTTCTCGATTTGCTAGAGTGCTATGTAAATTTAACTCTTAGAAGGAAAATGAAGGGGAAAGGCCTGAAATGACCCCAAAGCGGACTTCGACCTTTGGAATCCAGAGCCCTTGGTTATTATAATACTCCGTTATGTTAGAACTGTTTTTAGTACTGAAAGCAAGTTCAAATCTATCCATTTCGCTATTTTTACGGAATTTTGTATTTTGCTTAAAATTCCCTGCACTGATTGTGCCCCCCCCCCCCCCGGCTATCGAAAACTTTACACACAGCCAAAAAATAGGTCAAGTGATGCCACAAGACAAATTCAAAGATTTCCGCCCCCTTGAGTTGTAACGGAATACCACACATAAATATGTAGAGAACTTTAGCTAGAAAAGACTTGTTTATACCACACTAACCTACACCCATAACATTATATTATGAAAGTGCACAAAATCCCAAATTCACTGTAGATTTCAGATCGACCTCAACCTACAACCTAATTTAATGAAAAGAAGTAATCGCTGAACAATCAAATTCAAACCTTGGAATTAATAGGAAATCCGTTTTGACTTGGGTAAGTCTCTACACATGGATAGATAATTATGTGCAATTTGTGGCAATTGTATACATTTAATGAAAAAAGTGCAAATTATATTAGCCCGTGCTTAAATGTTGAGCCCTGTTTTGTTTTTTACTCATATCAAATGATGTTAACTAGTAAACTATTTAATGGCCACTTTTTCATATCAAAAATGTGTGTTTAAAACGGTGCTATTTAATGGCCTCGTTAAAATATTTAAAGCAAACGCATTCCTCGCCACCTTTTGTCAGTGTGGCAACGGTGGGAACATTGTAGACCAAATTTTCCAACCTTCAAAAATTTTGCATGTTGATTTTGCTATTATCAATACAACTGTGGCCCATATAATTTAGGCATGCTTAAGCTAACTTGTGTTTTAGCATTGTTTAAATGAATCAATCAAAATCAATTAACGCTATTTTTTTTCACTATAGGATGACCCATATAACTCGGGAGCAAGCAGACATTGGTACAATCTCAAGTATAAAAGGTTTGAGGTGAATAAATGTGTAGACAGCCTAACAGGAACCCCTGAAATGCGACTCTTAAGTGCTGCAAATGGTGTCTTAGAGAGGGGGCCAAGACCAAGATTGTACAGGGGCCAAATCATTTTGAAAAGTTACACACTATGTTATTTGGTCTAACCATAAGGATTCAGAAAAAGGTATAGGTTAAAATAAGGAATAGTTTTGAATGTCTGAATGCGATGTAGGGGGAAAGCAGAAGGTCAACGTCATTGCATTCATCTTGTTTCCCCCTACTTTGTTAAGCAGATATGTGATAGACACAGAACTATTCCTTATTTTAATATCCTATGAGCTCCACCAATAAGTTGCACCATTTTTATCCACATCGGGGCAACTTAAAAATTTGACCCCTGTACACAACTGAAATTGACCCTTTTTATGATTTTTTGCTGTTTTTAGCCCGATAACTCTGAACTTTTAGGCTGGACATATTACAAACTATACTTTTTCTGATTCCTTATGGTTAGACACAGTAACATGTTAAATAACTTTTTCAACACGATTGGGATCATTTAAAAAATTGCCCTTTCCAATCTTTTGTCTTGCCCCCTCTCTTAAGGCACAATTTGCAGCATTTAAGAGATCACATTTCAGGGGTCCCTGTCAGAGTGTCTACATATTTAACTCACTCAAACTTTTGTACTTGAGATTGTTACAATGTCTGCTAGCTCCAGTGCTATTAAAACCCAATTTCTAAATTACACACCAATAACTGTTAATCATTGCTGCAAACCTGCTTGTTTGGGGAACCCAAAGGAGTATTTCAATTCATACATCTAGATTCAAAAAATAATTAAAAACTTTTTTTTTTTAAACAATGAAGAATGGGTAAGACCACTAAAAATAAGCAAAATAAATGTGCTTTATTACTATACATCAGGGCAACTTGTTAAATTTACGCTCTCATGGATTGTAGTAACCCCTAAAAATTTTTGGTTTTGCCATTAATAGTAAATGCAAGACTGCTATAGAAAAGTTGAATACTTTTAGTTACCAAAAGCGGTAAGAACAACAAGTATAATCAAATTCAATAGTTGCTTCATTGCTCCCTTTGACATTTTTTATTATCTTTTTTTGAAAGCGTTCCATATGCTCCCTCCCGCTAGAATTCTGCAGCCTTGACGGAATTACCCAATACCCACAGGGATAAGTGTTGCAGAAATCGTAGGGAGGGGCATATAGAACTAGAACGCTTGCCGATTGTTTTTTAGCAAAAGCAAAAAACCAGTGTGTCACCATTGGAGATTGTTTATAATACAAATATAGGTTTTGAGCATCCTATATAATTACGCACAATGGAAGATGGATTAAAATCTACTTCCGGTTTGGCTTAACTAGATTACCACGGACTATACCATGGGAGTACCTATTCGCTTGTGATATCGATACTGACTCCGACTTGAACAAAAAAAAACAAAAAAAAAAACTGATAATTGCTGAATCGTTCTTATTCAGGAACAAAACGTGGATTGTTTGTATAGAACGCATACAATCACTGATTATTGCTCAAATTTCGAACTGATTGTCTTGTGGCAATCCCGTTGGTCTCAGCGTACATTTAGAGACTTTGAGGACCCAGGACTTCTAAAATTAATTATTTTTATTTATTTTGATCAATTATTTTAAGTCAATCTCTGATTCATTTCATATATAGCATGACAAATCCACACAAACCCTAAGAAGTCTGTGCGGACTCAAGTGGCGTAACAGGGCGGGGGCAGGGGGGCAGTTGGGCCCCCCTGACGACTTTGGCCGAGGAAAAAAATGCAAAATCATGTTAAAATCATCCGTTTTTTTTATGCCCTCTGACCGAAAAAATTGGCCTTTGACCCCCCCTGAGAGGGAATATTCCCAAGCGGGAAATTTTGCCCCCTCAGAGTGGTCAGCTCGTTTACCTCCAATGCGGACGTATTCACAGAAAGTGTAATTTTGAGTGACTAGTTGTTTCAGACACAATTGCCCTGAAGTGTACAGATCTGGAAAGAAAACTATTTAGAAAGACTTGAAATTGTGTTTGCAACCGGACCAAGAAGCCTGAAGAAAAACAGAACAAAATCACAAACATTTATCTTTATTCAAATTTCTCTCTCGATGTTCACTGTTGCGGGTGTAGCTGGCCGATGTACACATTGAAATATTGTAAAAATTTGTTCAATCTGCATGAAATGACATGCATCATTCCTTCCATAAATGAACAAGATTCTGAAAAGAGTAAATTTCACATAAACGTTGACTATGTTCTGTCAACTTCGAAATTTGCAACACATTACTTGTTTTAACAACAAGAAGTGCACATTGGGAATGTAGTTCCTCGCATGTCCTTGTTTTTACTTTTTTTTCATCATACTCTCACAAAACCTGATTTTTCGGTGAAATTCAATACTTGTTTCATTGAACTACCATACCTTTCAAGCCCGCACGCGCAATAATAATGCACTCCATACTGTGAGAAAACGAGGAAAATTGTTTTGTTTACGATATATAGGGTTGAGTGTCTATTATTTGGTAGAAACATAGCCTTCGCTAATGGACAAAAGGAAGTTTGCCTGCTGTATTTATTGTAAAAATAAAGTTTAATGCCCATGCGCCCCACAACCTTGTTAAGACTACAACCGTACAGACTGGGTAACTACCATTCTACTTACATCTTAAGACATATGGCTGGCCTGCTTCCACTATTGGGCATAATTAAATCATTTGGTTCAATAATATACCAAATACTTGATATGCAGTTATTGTGTAATAAGTAAGTCAACCAAATGACCAATCAAATACTCATGCCCAAGCAAACACTAAACAACACTCCCATAACAAGAGATATGACAGAAAATCCAAAGCTTATATCAATAAGTAGATATAATGAAGGGTTTCGTATTTTTCATATATTTGCAATGTTCCAGCAACCTAAGATTTTTCCTTGTGATATATTTTCCCTGCTAGAGGTTCTAGTGTGATAGTCAAAGACAATGTACCAGGGCGAGTGGCTATTATTTGGGAGAAACAGACCATTGCGAATAGATACAAAAATACATTAATTCTAATAGTATTTTAAATAAGACAGATTTTGACCATGTTAAAGATCGTGCTACTTCACCAAGATCTGTAGCATTTTAATATAAGAAGAGTGATGGCGTTGGTGCGCATGATTAATCAATTGGTTCACTAATTAGATAAATACTTGATAGGCAAGTACTTGTTGCATGTATATCTCACTGCTAGACTATACTGCTGAATGGTACAACTTGACCAAATTCAACACCCATTTCGAATGCAGGGTTCATTGAGTAACTCCAAAGACCACATGTGAATCCAGTTCAGTTCTAAGTAGGCCTACATTAGTAATTTTAAAACTATATAAAAACTCCCAGAAGAGAAAAGAAATTCCGTATTCAGTGTTGACTGTCCACTGTACTGACGACTAAAATCAATAAACCAATACACATGCCTGTAACTTATAGGAATGGCATCGTGCAATTCATACAATTTTGATATACACATACGAGTACTAGATCCAACAGGTTGTTTAGTACGATGATCTGGTAGCGTGACGATATTTCTGAAAAGTAATAGCAATGTCTATTGCACCTACTCACTCACACGGGGTGGTCTGTAACATGTGCACCTTGACAAAATAAACCGTGACTTATAATGTCCAACAACTTGAAAAAATAAGGTGGATTGAATCAATTTGGGAAAAATTTGGCTAGTTAATGATCAGTGTTTTAACGGGTTTTTACTTTGGAGAACGAAAAGACATATTTTTCTAAAGTAAAAATTACAATAATAAATAATTAAAAATAAAAAAATAAAAAAATCATAATATAAACCGTCCATAATAATATTCGCTTGAAATATTTCCCTTTTTTTTATGTAAGCCCATATCTGGGTAATTTACTATGTTCAGTAGGCTTTATGTCAATTATGTTGGAATAATTTTGTGTTTCCGGACTCTTATCTTATCTGTGGAACATGTATAAGCGAGCGTATTTATAAAAACCGATATTATAAATAAGTCTTAAATTGGTAATTGATCGTACTGCAAATTGATCGTATCGTCCATATAAATTTAATGAAAGAAATTTCGTTAGCTTATTTCATTACCAACGATGTATATTACGTTCTGATTTCATAAGCCTCTAAAGTGACGTAATAGTCAACCCGATTTTACTATAGTCATGGAAAAGTGCAAATTGAAATGAAAAAAAATGTATTTTTTTTTGTTTGCACCAAAGAGCAGTTTCATGTAATTCAATTCTTAATCGGGGCACTTTAAAATCCCAGATTCTTTTAGGTTAATTTCATCGGCACGACATTTTTGTAATCCTGTGGGAATTAGGCCTATATATAACAAAAACATAGCGTAACCCTATCGCACGGGCCATTTGGTATACGTTATGACACATAAGGCATTGGCTTTAGAGATGGCGTCTTACCCCCAATTTTGCCCCCCCCCTTGCAGGTCATTTGGAAAGCCATCTAAAAAGAAATAGCAAAGACGATGCTCGTTGGACTAATCTTGTTGCTTTTCATGCGATCTGAATAGCCTGGCCATTAATACATTTGACCTTTTGAAAGCAAAAATTGACAAGATTTTGATCGTTATCAAACTTTTGGAGTCGCTTGCCGTATATTCAACGGGATTAAATTTATTATTTTTTGGTTGTTCTCCATTGAAAACTGCTTAACCTTGATTTTTTTTTTAATTTAACTACCTTCAAATAAAACTATTCCGCGCATAGTCTCAAAATGTGCAAATCGACCTTTCTACAACAAAGAACAATGAAAGCGGATGTCATTTTGAGGACAAAAAAAACCCAAATAACATGCTGACTTAAAGCACAGTCACCTTAGGTCCAGAAAATCATCTTTAGACTATCTTTGACCGCTGTGATCGAACCTCACACTCGATTAACACGTACCTCATTTTTCTTCATTCAAGAGAGAAGGAACGACCTGCCCAAATCAGTGAAAATAACTTTTGCCCAAAATTAATTCAAGATTTGGCTTATGCAACTTTTTCCACCTAGATATAATGGCATAATTTTGGTCTGTTGCAGTTGGCCAAGCAATTGCCTGTTAAGTCCAAAATTATAGCTATTGTAATATTTGCATTCTTGTTTAAAATAATGAAAAAACACTTTCCAACTCCAAAAGGGCCAAAAACCTCATTAAGCAGCATATTGCAACCATGACAATAGAGACCCAGGCTTTGCTTCATTATCCTTAGACTCTCTGTTCATATGTCAAATTTTCCACAAGTAATACAATATAAACTCCTGTGTTCTGTTACTGGTATCCCAGATTGGGCTCCCAGATCATAGCAGAATGTCTATTGGCAGCGTGTACTGCAATTATCAGTGTTTGTTGAATTTTTGGAATGGTTTTCAGCAGTTTTGGTAGTTTGGATGTCCACAGAAATAACAGTAACACTAACAAACTGAAATATGACTTATCTGCACATACACAAATTGCAGACGTTTTTTTTAAAGCTTTGAACACCTGCCCGAACGCATTTTAGGTGTTCGGGATGTGTTCTGAATGCATCTACAAACATCTGCAGGTTTAAAAAATGGTTACAATTGAACACGTTTTAGGTTGTCTGCGCACACATTAGAACACACCGTGAACATGTTCTGAAACATGTGCTATGAAGTTTACCGCAGAACATTTGCGTACTCGTGTAGGCCTACTTTGTTTGGTTTTTAATGCAGGCCCAGTACCTATAAAATGCTCAAAGATACAGCACGCGCAAAATCATTTTGCTTACCTTAATGGCGAGCTTTTTCGTTCAATATTACTACATGACACTTACGAGCAAGGCGCGATGTCGGGCTCATTATTATTCTGTCGTCCGTTACCCAAGTTAATTTTGTATATATCGTTTTCAAGAAGTCAGGATTTGCTTCTGCCCAAACCAAATATAGGCAAAGAGAAGTACGCATTCTCTGCCGCCTTTCAAAACCCCAAATACCTTCCGGCTGAGATGAATATGGTATATGCAGCTTCCGAGTCAAGAAAACTTAAGTATGTTATCATCAACGGGTTTTCTTATTACATGCGATATGTGTTACGAGACCCATTTTATTAGCTCTTTTCTTCGGTAGAAAACGGTCCACGTATTTCTGTCCAGGAAAAAAACACCACTGTTATATAATCATCTTTTCCTGTCCAAGGTAATTTCATCAAAGCCCACTTTCTTACTAAGATCTAAGCAGATTAGAAGTTTGTTGTGGCTGAAAATTGTGGCAATACCAGCGTAGTGGTTGTTAAATTATATACCGAGCTGAAACTTAGTACTGGTCACGATACATGTATACAAGTAGCTTTGAGTATTATGCCTTGGACCTGGTGCGACCCATCTACTGTGTTAAGGGGTTGGCATTATGATTTGGTTTCTAAGGAGTACGCGCAAGCCGACTTTAATAAACGCGGAGATGAGCAAGCGTGCATTCCGTTTGCTATTTTAGCGTCGCCAAAAATTATGAGCGATTTTCCACTTCTGCATTTACGCGAAATTGTAAAGCGTTTGCAAAATCTCGTAGGAACTTTGATGTTGTAGGAGTACTAGTCTAAGAAAGAGCCTGATTAATTACGCGTTCACCTTTCACGCACCCCATTTTTTTTTCTGCGTGACATATAGGCGTAAAATAACGAGAGACGCATCGTATCTAGTGAAGATGGAAATTTCCCTCTAAAAATGTCCTTTTTCGACGATTTTTCAGGAAAACTAATTCTGGTGACACAATTTTTTATTCGGTATTTTCATGAGTATGCAACTTAGACCTAAACATATGCGAAAATCAGAAAAACGGTCGGGCCCCTTTGTCTCTTTTGGAGCACTTTAGATCGGTAATCCACATTTTTCACATAGAGTTGCCGTGGTAACTTAATGTAATTTTGAGCAAAAATGTCCTTCTTGAAAGTCTTTGTTTCAAAAAACGATATGGTAAGGACCATATTGTTATTCAGATGGTCTCAACCAAAATGATGTACATATATCAAATTTTAAAGCAAAGTCGAGGCCCATTTAAATCATGATGCAAACACCTTAAGCAGATAGCGACATAAACAAAAAGCGGATCATTGAGTAGTAATTTTCAACTTTTTTTCTGCAGAGCCAAACGGTCCTGCCAGTTTATTGCATCAACACTGAAAAATACATGTTAACACAGACAAAGATATATATATATATATATATATATATATATTATATATATAGATATATATATATATTATATATATATATAATAGTTATATAGTAAAATAATAACGAACCAAAGTACAATCAGCAAAGTGCTCGATACCATTTGGTAGAGTCTGACAAATTTTATTAAATGCGAAAATTTGTTCTTCTTTACGCACTCGAGTTTCACGTGTAGGTACATGATCATCAGGCGAATTATGCAAGAATAAAATACAACAATAACAAGCACAGAGCGTGTCAAGGTCTGTAGCAAGCTGGGGCGCTATGCGCGTGTAGGCGAGTAGAAAATGCGGGGATAAAAGAAAAGCGCGTGAAATTAAGTAGAGAGTAAGTCGCACGCTATGTGGGCGCAGAAAGAGACGTAAGGGTTGGAGGAAAGAAAAGCGCGTAAAATAAAATGCCCGCACGCAATCTGTTAAGCCTCCTGGGCAAATAACGGTCGCGGCGCGAATGAAGGATATGACGGGAAGAGAGCGCATCGCGACACGCCAGCGTACAGCTTGTATAAACAGCCCCAGACAAAAGATATACTTCCCCGGTCGGGAATTCGTGAATATAAAGCAATTGGGTCGGGTGTAGTGCTGTTTCTAATTTACGACCCGTATAAAAAAAAAAAAAATGTCGCCAAAAAGTGGTAAAAAACGATATATGCGGGGAGGACATCAAGTTCACAGCTGGAGGAAGCATGGCAAATTTTACTTTTCTTAACTCGCGCTCGGAGGTCTATTTCTGTGGGCGGAACTTGCTATCACTTCATTCTCTTATTGATAATGTTTGCTGGATTGGTCTTCTTCAATTCAATTATTGCCCCATTTTTTCTTCAAGGCACAAGTTGCAGATACCTGACGTTCGTTTGCAGTGTTAGATCTATTGATATTTCCCACTTAATTTCGTGATCTTTATTCTGCTCTTTTGAGTTTCATATTTGATAGCTCAGTCCTTCTTTTTGATACTTTTGAAGCCTGAAAGACTTTGTGTGGTTATTATCTTCTTTTAAATTTCTTTCTCCCCCCGATCGACCAATGTTTGATTTAGATGTGTCACTGTTTTAAACTGTGGCTTGTATACAACATGCTTTCAGATAGGACATTTCCCTTTTAACGGACACGCTTCCTTTTTTCTACAGTTAGATTCTTTCTTTGTGGCCTAGTTTCATATCTTTTCTGTTCATTCCTATAAGGGACTTGCGCATTGTGAGATTTCATTGATATTGCGCATAGTTTATGCAGCTGTAGCTAAGTTTAACGCGTTTTTGTTAAAGATCTTGTAAAATTTACTACCTTTCGGAAAGTGCTTATGATGAGCCTTAGAAATGTCCTCCTACATTTGTTTTCACGTTTTTTGCCTGTAGGGGGGATTGAACCATATAACTTTCCTTTTACTGGTTTACGTCTTCTTTGAATTTACCGTTTAGCCTTAACTTGGTTCTTCAGTTTTCTTTAAACATGAGACGTTCATATAACCACATCGTTTAGTGCCTCATTGTATAGACCGAGCCTTGGGTGAATGGATCTCTCATCTGATGACTAATTCAGATATTCTTTTTTCATACTGAGACGGTATATTCTTAATAAACGCGATGGTGGGTGGTTTGAGTGCGGCAGTGACAATAGAGTGTGGTTATTGGCTTCCTGATGGCTTATGAATGCCTGTAGGCCACCCTATTAGATTACAGGTTTGTCTACTATACTATCTATATAGTAGACAAGAAAGTCCAACACAAGTTTGTAGTGATTTGCAGCAGATTAATGCACTACTCGAGTGTCGCCTTCGGCTCTTCAGGTACAATACAAAATATTTTATACAAATAATAAGGCGTTTGTCACACTGAGTGGTGATCGATCGACTTTTGCGATCGATGCGCCGTGTGTAGAACTTCAAACCAGCTACCAATTCATTATAATACTACGCAAACTCTGACACACATATTGCTGGTGCGCTTCCTCAAATAACCAAGCACAACGTTGTCTCCACTAATGCAAGTTACGTAGGAGTCGATCGCCCATGTTGTGACAATTCCTACATCTTCCGTTCAATTTCCCGAGTGGAAAAATACACATTTCTGTGTGGACGGAAAAACAAACCACCATGGTGATAAGTCATATCACTTAAAAGATGCCATGTACTTTGGCATTAAAAAAGTAGTAGTAAAACTACAACCCTGCAGTACATACCTCAAAAAGAAGTATTTCGGGAGAGAGCAAGTCACTTTAAATCCTTCGTTTGGAAAACTGTACATCCGTAACTAAGGCGGCTATGGCGCATCGCTCGCTCTTAGTATTCAGAAAAACGGCTGCACTAGTCTCAACCCAAAACAGCGCTCGATCGCAAAAGTCGATCGATAGCCGGCTCCGTGTGAAAAGCCTTATAAAATAATGTTTGGTTACAAAACAGTTGTAGAACGCAGGTATAAAACGCGTGCGTAGCATGATACAAATACTGCGCATAAGATTGCGCGTGTTTGCGTCTCATAAAGCTGCGCGTGGGGTGGCGAATTGTATTTTGGCGGGTTTTGGTTTTGCTATATGAAAATACACCCCAATAAATCAAAATTTTAGAATTCAAAGTGTTAGAATACATATAACGATACATTTTGGAACAGGGTGGTTGGTTAAATAGTGGGCAATGGATATGAACGAAAAAGTATGGTAGCAGACGTAATGTCATTTTGTGGAAGAGTAAGTTGTTGGTTTGTTTTGTGTGGGAATGTGACGCGCTTTTGGTAGTTAGTGTGTGTGTTTGAGTGTGGTTATAATATTATATATCATATATATTACATATATATCATATATATATATATCTGATATAATATATGTGTGGGTGTGGGTGTGTGTGAGTGCGCCTCGCGCGCGGTGTCGGCGTGTGGGTAGTGTATGTTGTCTGTATTGAAATGTCTTTTGTTAAGTTAGGTTTGAAATTTCTGTGTGAATGAAGTAGTTTTCTTGATCTGTTTACTTTGTGTGTCGTCAGAGAGGAGCATTTTGTAGAAAGGAAAAATGGGGAAAATGGGATCTGTGTGTTTTTTGCACCTTCAAAGGATGTTTGCTCATTGGGAGTTTTCTTGTGTAAGGTTCTCGAATTTGTTTTGTGTATTGTTACACGGTTCTTCAGATTTGATGTTGTTTGGCCAAGTATAGGGCATTACAGCGTTGCAAGTGATCGAGTAATACGTTTTTTGAGTGCAGTGACATGTCGGTTTGATTTGTAAATGGCTGATGTTGTTGTGAATGTTATGCGGTGCTGCTTCGTTGATGGGTTTGCATGTACAGATCTTTGTTGTGCATTGGAAAATGTTGTTGGATTTTGTTTTGTTTTGAGTTTTGCCTCTGTGATGAGTTTTTTTAGATTGTGGTGCTTGTCGTTTGATCATGATAATTTGGTTTCATTTAGAATGTGTTCATTACTTTTATGTTAAGTAAGTCGGAGTGAAGGTTGATGATCACGTGGCCACATTTGTGTGTTGTTTGGTGAATGTATGAAACAAAGGTGAGAATGTGTTTTCATTCTTTGGAGGTTTTGTTGTCGAAGTTGATCGTGTTTAGTTCTCTCGCTTTTTTGTACATTTTCAATGAGTGACCGAGGATAGGCACGTTGAAGAAGCATGGTTTTGAGGTCGTCAAGTCGTTCGTTTTTCTTGTGTCGGAAGAAAACAATGGTGCAGTCTTCGGAGCGAGTTGTATAGGGATGTTAATTTTGTATGGCGGGGTGGCATGATTGAAGTGGAGGTATTGGTGTGTGTCAGTTGGTTTATAGTGGATCCAGGTCACAAAAAATTTTTTTGTTTGTGCCCTTTATACAAAATGCATCTCTGACGACACACAAAGTAGACAGAGCAAGAAAACTACTTCACACCAGAAAGTTCAACCTAACTAACAAAGACATTTAAAGTACAAGACAACCATTACCATACCCACACGCAGACACTCGCGCGCACGCACGCACCACCCACACCACAAACACACACCACACAGAGAGATATATACCTAGCGAGAGAGAGGATTAGAGTCTATAAAGAGAGAGAGATAGATAGGAAGATAGAGAGACGAGGATATATACCACACACTCAAACACCACACACTAACAGAAAAAACGGCACATTCCCACACCAAAACACCACAATTATCTTCCACCAAATGACATTACGTCCTTGCTACCATACTTTAGTTCCTCCATTACAACTTAGTTTAACCAGCCCTTGTTCAAAAATGTATCTATAGTGTATTCTACCTTTGAATATGTCTTAAAATTTGTATTTAATTGTGTTATTTTCATATACAAAAAACCGCCCCCAAAAACCATTCCGGCCACCCCACGCGCCATCCGTATGATTTACGCAAAACGCGACAATATTATGCAGCAAGGTTATTCGTTTAAAAAGTTGATCCACCCGCTCAAATGTTTTTTTTTGTACTTTTAAGGGGGATGGCCCGAGGTAAGTATATAAATTTTCATCTTGTTAGACGGGCCTCACCCCAGACTTCCATCGGTAAAGTTCGCGCAGACATATTTCAATCCGTTCTGATGTGAGAGCTAAAACGCTGTTTAAAAAAAAAAAAAAAAAAACTGGTAAAATTAATATTGGTAGACCAAATTGAGGTTACAGTTTCGCTGTCATAACTTCCAAACCAATCACCATTTAGCGCAGGATTTCAATGGTAATGATTATAAAAAAATAGTAACTTTCTTCAAGATTACCAAAATTTGACCGGAAATTCCGGGTTTAAAACTGGCGTTCTGGGGATGAGGTAGCAATGGTCTATGGCCCTTAACACATCGCCACCCAAAAGTTGACTTTTTGGGGTGGTCAAAATTCCCAAAAAAGTTTTGGACCTTTTATCGAAAAAAATCAAACAAACAGTGGGAACCTTTATAGTGGAATTAAGATGCACCACTTGGATCAGGACACTGGGCCCCACAAAACAAAAACCCAAACGCAAATGTTATTTTATCCATTGTTAATGGCAACTACTTCACCATTGCTGCGTCCACCAAACAATGCAAACGAGGATGGACTTAGTTGTGGTGTAGCCCTTAACTGGCGACAATGAACTCGAAAGGTAACTTGATACACAAAGGCGTCTGTGTCTTTTACTTTTGGGTAGTAACCATCTCATGTATCCTTTCTCACAAAAGTCATCTTGAGGCTTGCCGTAGTTTCTGACAAAAGAAAAGTAGAGCAGATTTGGATTCTGGCGAATTAACTGGTGTTTGCAGGCGTTGAGGTAAGGTTATATGTGTTTTATACATTATGTCCTCTTGAACATATAGGAGAATCAAGGTTTTAGAAATCACAGCGTAAAATTAGCATCGCACATAATCGCGGCATGTATCTATAGATATCAGTGACCGGTAGGATCTGATCAGGGACGTCGTCAGAAATTGTAGATCCAAAATGGCCACAACAAAATGAATATAACTCATATTCTCGGTCCACTGAGGGCGCTCACCACTTAATGACATTAAGAGTTTGATTGCTCGGTTCTGACTGCATTATAATCTTGTTCTAGCTGACGGTCAACTACGCACGAGACTAATTAGCGCTTATATTTTAAATGAAGCATAGGACGTCCTGTATCGGCACTCAATTGATTTCTTTTCCTCCTTCTCCCCCTACCTTTTACAAGTAAACTATGACTAAAAATGCCAAGTCCGCTGATTTTCAAGTATGATTAAAATCCGTTATATGCCATGCACCAGGGTCGTAGCGGGAATTATTTAGGGAGTGCGAAAAAGTATAACGTTTTTGTAAGAGTTGAGACCCCCCCCCCCCCCACACACCACACAGCAACAGCACACACCCTGGGGGGGGGGGGGGCTTTTTGAAATCTCAAGAAAAGGACTTTCTTGTTAAATTTTCTCTGATAATTGGACCTTTATATAAAATACAATCAGCAAAAAGTGGACTTTGTCCCTTTTGTGGAATTAGGTGTGTGGGGGGTACGACCTCACCAACACCACCCCCCTCCCTGCAGCACGGGCCTGTATATCCACAGCTTTTTATGCCCAATTCAAACATGAAAAATGTGTTACCCTTGGAACCTTGATTCATCTCTGGCTATACGTAGCTGCATCCTATAAGCTGACTATGGAGAGTAGAACGCATGAGTAGCAGTGGCGCGGCACCGGGGAGGGGGACTTCGTTTACAAACTAATGTGGTTAAAAAAGCTTGTCTTGAGGTAAACCGATTTATCCCTTTCAAAAGAAAATGGGAAACCATTCATTTGAAACCTGGTTGTTGGTTGGTGCTTTTCCCTTCTTCTATAGTTTTCACCTGTTGCATGTGAAAATGTTTTTGTCATGCCACATGACAACCAAAAAGACCCCAGTCATCTATAAAAGACTAAAACATAACAAAAAACCTCTCCAACATCTTACTCATCTGTATTTGGGCCTCATCTTCAGTGATGACTGATAGTGCTGGGAATCCCACATATAAAATCAACTACGAGCGCCAAACAAACAGTTGGTGTTATTCGAACGCAAATTTTAAATCTTGCAGCAGAGAGTAAAGTCTCGTCTATACCAAAGTCCCTGGTACGGCCTAAGCTTGAATTTGGCGTTTTGGTTGGTTCACCATTTTTACTGAAGAGGAAAAAAGAAACAGCTGAAAGTATAAAGAGATTGCTGCAAGATGTGTGTAACAACTACACCAGGAATGCCAGCGTCAGTGCTATGCTGGAAACTCTAAATTGGCATCATCCTTGGAGTCAAGAAGGACTTATTACGTCTATGTATGCTTTAAAAAAATATCCCATGGGCATTCTTATGTGGATATTGATGGCAAGGCCAAATACTCACAGGACCGGACCAAGAACACATAGAAGATTCTCACTAGTATTAATATCACCGCCCTCACGCCAAGAGAAATATCTTCCCAGTACCATTTTTTCCTACCACTATACCACAACGGATTAATCTGCCTGCTTCAGTTTTTCCGCTTCTTCAAAGTTAGAGTTAGATCATTTTAAGAAGACCAACTGCTGAGTTTTGTTTTGGTGCAACACGCCAAATTTAGTCCTCTAGCCCCCCGCGCCACGCACTCTAGGGGATGCCGGCTTCTCCGTTTTACTAGAGGAATACATGCAGATGCAGAGGCGTCCCTAGCAACGGTAAACTGGGTACAAGAGAGGTGTCTATAGTAATATAGGTCAAGAGGCTTAGGATTTGAAATGTCAGATTGAGATCAATATGAGTCATAAGATCTCTATTGCTTATCGGCTCATTGGGTTTGTGGTGGTAGTATAAATCGAATTTTTTTTAACATCTTGTGTCATAAAATCAGAATTGGGAGATCCTACAGCAAATTCCATGGTTTCAAAAATGAGGGAAGGATCAGACGGTCAAGCCGATGTGTAGCAGGTTTCCAATTACTGTACCTATTCTGCAGCGTTTATCTGTCGGTTTCGCCATGTGTATGCTCAAGCAGGGCTTGTAAGCAGGCTTAGTAGAACTGTTGGCATAAGAAAGAATATCGTCCACGATTTTATCCATATTGGTCCCAAGATATTTTTAGATCATCCTCAAGAGAATTACGGGGGTAAATTTTAAGAATTGATGTGAATCTCTGGGTATTAGAACCCTTTTGTCAGAACCCAGTTGATATGGTCAGCTGTATTCCTCGCAACCATTTATGAGCTGCATAGGTGTTGAAGGATGTAACTGCAAACATCAATAAATTTGCACATAAAATGTTTGTAGACGCTTGGACAATGCTACTTTATAAGCAAACAGTTATGTTCAAGCCCAAGTTTGAAGAATCTTCTTTGATGATGATGTTCACTTAAGTCAGTATGGTTGTAGTTGCATGAGGCAGACACCTCATTGGTGCATTGCTCTTATTGAGGAACGGCCAGCTAGGCCCTGCTTCCTCCAGAATTAGATGGTCTCGCCTAAAGAGATACAAACCGGCAGCTACTAAAAATATCAAAAAAGGGGGGGGGGAAGTGCAA
>JAMKCH010000471.1:0-42748 GCA_023653785.1 Ophioderma brevispina | reverse complement strand
GGAGTCCGAGACGGGCCTTGGTGACGAGCCAATCATTGCAGCAGCAGGTGCACTGTGGAATGCCTACATGTCGGGCTGGGCCGTGGCGACGAGTTATTCATTGTCAGCAGCCCGTGTACGCGTGGAATGCATATAACGTGATGGCCGTGGATGACGAAGTATATTCATTGTTCGCAGCAGGTGTACTGAAAAATGCTCTATACCGTGATGGGCCGTGGTGACGAGTCAATCATTGTAAGCAGCAGGTGTACTGTGGAAGGCATGCATTGTTTTGTATATGTTTCGTTTTGTATATATAACTTATTTTTGGTAAATAGCCAGTTCTCTAGACCGAATTCGAAGGTCAAATAATTTGGCTATCAGGTCGTATTAACACTAAGGACAAAGGGGTTTTTCCTCCCGTTGGTGCCCAAGGGGGGGGGGGGTTCCATGGAACCCCTAAGGAAACCACGTTCCCGAGGGAAATTTTGCACGAAATTATACCCACTGTGAGGGTCATAAGGACAACCCAAATCAGGAACAAACTGAAGATTTTGTATTTTGGGGCAACTTAGGGGCAAAAACATGTTTTAAAACACGCGAAATTGGGCAAAGAAGACGGAAAATTCAAATGAGCCTGTGCACATCAAAAACATTAAAAATTATTTTATGTTGTGATCATATATCTATTCTAGCAGACCCAAATTACTTTATTTAAACACAAAACCAGCAGTTTTAGGAAATCCTGTATTTTTAAGGGTGTTGCAAAATACACGTCATTTTCCATCGAGTTTGTACAGTAACGGGTTGCAACGTACATGATGAAATTGTTTGTTTCAGCACATAAAGGGTTAATTATTTTAATTTTACTAATAATGTTTACTTACATGTATGTGTGAATTTAATCAGCAAAAAAAATCTTTGGTTCTTCGGCTTCTGATTTTATTTTTAAAAATATTCTCAAATGACTTCCCCGTTAGTGCCCAAGGGGGGGGGTCCATGGGGACCCACTACTTATCTTCATTAACGCTTGGCCGGATTTTAATGATGTTGGTATGGAAAAGAAACGCCGCATTTAAAAGTCAGAAATAAAAAAAAATTTCGCGCAAAAATGCAGCGCGTAAAAGCGGCCAGAGCGAAAACAAATTTTGGGGGTCCCTAGGAACCCCCCCCCTTGGTCACTTAAGTGTCTAAACCTCACTTGAAGCTATCCTGAAATGTCAAAATATTTTTCAAATCATGCTAGTGTCTTTAACCATACTCATGTTGTGTGAATATGCATTCCCTCGAAATGCACACATTGCATGGCTGTTTTGTTACAAAATCATATTTTGTGGTCAAGATGGAGTTATTTCTAGTTTGTTTTATACGAGTATGTCTCAGATCAGAGGCAGCTAATTATTGCAAGTAGGTCAGGGAAGTAATGTGCTTACCTGAAATGTTGCAATCAAAGCATGGAATGGGGATAGGAAATGGACGTTGTTATATTTGCTTTGTTTCACATTAAGTAGTATATAACTATGGCCCTTTTGCGTGTGACATCCAAGGGTGTCCTCCAAACTGTGTTTTTGCTTTTTACAGAATTACTAAGAAGTAACTAATGGCAGTTGTTTAAGGGAATACTGGCCCAGTGATAGGTGCAAAGAGTCTTCAGGTCTACTCCAAGTTGAGTACTTTACGATTCCGTTTGCTACTCAAAACTGGATTTGTTAGACTGGTTTAATCAATAACTCAGATGTCGCCATGGTTCATTTAGAATTAGGCCTACGAACGATGGAGTCCCCTCATCCTTCGGAGGGACGTTAAACCATTGGTCCCGGTACAAGCATACCTGTATACATGCTTATTCGTGGGCGGATTTGAAAACGAGTAGTTTGTTAATGTTAACCAGTATTTATTAATGATTTTAAAAGAGATCAATAAAAGAGACACAGACACAGTATTATAATTAAAGTTGAAGCTGTTTTCAGATTTTCTTTTCCCCTCGCCAATGGATTTTGAGCTAGACGCACAGGTGCCAATCAATTAAAGCGAGTTTAGATTCACAGATTAAAAAAGTTCCACTTTGGATAAATATTTTTTTAATGTTTATTAATTTGCTAGTACTGCATATCATATATCATAATTAATTGTCGATATATACGCGGCTTCCTGAGCCCATTCTGGGAACTTTCCCCGCCCCCCCCCCCCCCCCCCCCCCCCCCCCCCTTTTCAGGTTGAATAATTATTTTGGGACACCTTGAATATATTGGCCAAGTACCACACAAATTGCAAGGTTATTTCCTCGTATTAAATACCCATACACCAATGTTTTGGTTCTACTTTTGCTTCATTTGTTAGCCAGCACAAAGTAATTATACTCTCATGGCTAATTAGCTTTTTATCAACCTTATGTGAAATATTATAATACTCTGTAATATGTCATTGCCGTCATCCACCAACCTTCTGCTCGTCCTAGTTATGGCTTATCTCTGCCATACTCCTGCATTGACATCTTCATCAAATGATGCATCCAATACAACTACTTCAAGCTCAAGACATGAGGTGGAATTCACTTCTTTCGGCCCAACTGCCGCAAACACAACAGATTATACGGATGATTTGGTCAAATACAGTGGCTACAGTTGTCCGGATGTCTGTAACTGCTTCAAATACGAAGTAAGATTACAAATAGACTGTACAAATCGTGGAATGAAAGATGTCCCTTCTAGTATTAACCCTACTGTACACTATCTCTATTTGGAGAAAAACAAAATTGATGTTCTACGGAATGGTTTCCTACGCAACCTGACATCTTTAAAAGAACTGGATCTTAGCTACAACCCAGTCACGTTGATAGAAGAAGATGCATTCGCAGGACTAGAGTCACTTCTGTATCTTTGGATGGATGGCACCTTACAACCCAATGTTGCTCTGCCCAAGACATTATTACATCCGCTGATATCTTTGTACTTATTCCGACTACCATACTCTCACCTTAAAGAGATACCTCCCGATTTCTTTGCCAATAACAAGGACATTATATGCATCGTGTTATCTGGTAACCAGCTCTCTAATATTCCAGATGGATTATTTCGTGGATTTGAACACATGACAGAACTATTCTTACATGACAACCACATGAGACACTTACACAAAGACATGTTCAAGGGTAATTTCCTCATGAAGAGAATAGAGCTTCAAAATAATTCTATTCAGAAGGTACCACAAAATATTGGACTGCAAGACTTAACCAAATTGGAAGTTCTAAATCTTTCTCACAACCCTTTATCATGTACTTGTTCCTTAACTTGGCTTTCTGATTTGATAAACGCCATCATAATTGGTTTAGGAAGCTCGGATGATCTTATTTGCGCGTCGCCGAAGTCACAACGAGGTGTGAAAGTTGCTGATTTCTTAAGAGATGTTGATTGCAGTCGGGTTGGTATTAAGATAGGCGTCTCTTTTGCTGTTGTGACAGTCGTTGGTGTGCTTCTGGGCTTAATTATGTACAAATACCGCTGGGATATAAGGTAAGAAAACGTTGTAAGAAGTTCGATTCAAAAGCAAATAAATTCTACTCAAAAGAGGTCCTGGAACGTTGTTTTCCTGCTGAAATCTATTGTTAACAAAAGTGCTCCAAGAGCAAAGACATAAAAAGAAATTCCCTTACCATCCGATTTTCAACCTCACCCGACCACACACCTCATCAAAACAATTATTTCACGGGTTTAAAGGATGGTTATTGACGGGAAGTTTTATTAAAACATTGGTTTTATTTTACTACAGTGCTGAATTCCTCGCAACTATAGAATTTAATTATTGCTGGAAATGCTTAAATTGATTACTTTGCATATTGTTAGGCTTAACATTATTTTTACAAAGTAAATTTACACAGAAAAAATTGTAAATAATTCTTACTTATACCTTTCACCACTGATATTTGCCAACTTATTTGCAAAACCAGAACAAACTGAAGATCATTGAAAAAAAACCGTGAACGCTTTTGCCCTTTCGGTGATAAAGGATTCAAACAATGAATTTTTCAAGATGAATAAAAAAAATAAAAAAAATAAAAAAAATAATGCATTCAAAAGATTGAAATTTTCAACTATAAAAGTGCTACAGTGGCCCCGCCGACCGAAAAAAGAGTAAAATTCACAAATTTTGAAGAGATGGTGTGGGTCAAAGTACCTTGAATTTTGCAAGTTATCATTTTGATCAATTTTGCAAATTATCAGATACTTTGATCCCAAAATATTCTTGAAAGTGTGTAAATTTTCGCTCTTTTCGGAGTACCCTGTATGTTCACCCTCTGTTTTTTGATTAGAGAGTACCAAAAAGAAGGATATTAAAGGTTTTGGTGGTTATTTTAAAAGTATATTTCTTTTCAAAATGTGGGACATTTGTGAGGTGCATTCGCTGTATTAGTATAGCTTTCATTTTTTTTTTCTTTATATAACACACAATCCTTTTTTTGTGACTGGAGTGGATTCCCCCCTTAAAATCCGCACTGATCCCTTATTTTGAGATTTTGGGATCTCAAGAAACCTTTCAAAATCATTACACATCAGATCAGAATAATTTTTTATTAAACCCCAAGAAACAAACAAAACAAAGAAACAAACAAGTTATTTTTTCTTCAAACTTTTTCAAATTTAGCCAACTGTTTATTGCCCCGTAAACATCGCACTAATGACGGAACTGATTGGAGTTATATCCACCAGTAATTTTTAATGTTCTATAGAACCCCATTAAGATCATTCATGTAAAATCTTTTCCTAGGCAATTTGGCACAATTATTTCCCTGTCACAAACTTGGCAGAATGGAAATCCCTAATGGTTCTTTTTGTGATGAAGCTTCCTGAAACCATTCTGCACTTTTTATGTGAATCCAGAAAGTGTGTCTCCAATTATGGAAGAATCTTTGTACATTTTACAATAACAAAACTGGTGAAATTGTTTTTGAATTTTCTAAATTTACGATTTCATGTTTGGTATTAGGGATAAAAGCCAACATGCATGTGCCATTAATTTCCTTTTTCTCGTGTAAAATATTACACATAGATTAGGTTTAAATTTCAGCATGTCCACCTCTCAGTTTCCCAGCTTTTTTTTAAATTTGGTTAAGGTTTAAATACAAGATTGAATATAATATTGCCGAAAGATAATAGTTACGGCGTCACTTTTACAAGAAATGACAAAAGTTAATCTGAAGGCTCAAATTAATGTCTCCTTTTTTGGTGTAGTTTTTTCCTTCCTCTGAGAGTGGTTGTTTGCCTGTTGATGTTGTCGTCTTTGTCTGTTTTGTAGAAATTTTTTGTACTGTATTTGTTTGTTGTTTTGGTTTTTTCCTTCTTCATTCCTTCGTCTGTATTTTATATCTAAGTCACTGTTTTGGGGGCTGGGGTGCATTTTGTAATGGTTTTCTCTTTACCACCATACCCCAAGTACAGGGAATCAAAATACAGAAAAAAAATGTAACCCTTTAAATATCAAATCAAAGGTAACCCCGAAGTCCTAGCCTGTTCAAGGCTATCAATCTTTTTGTCCATATCGTCACGCTTTCCCGCTTTTTCGAGCCAGAGGGGCAACTTGGCCCTTCCCCCCTGCCCCCGTTCCGTACGCCACTGTACCGAGCTTTCATTCCATTGGTTTACATGCCTGGTCTGTGCCACGATCATAGGCGGAAATCTCGACCCGCCTATAGAAATAATGAACACCCTGATCTAGGTGGGGAATTCCTGGATGGAGTCCTGTACCCAAAACTTTACAGAAATCCTGGACAGAATGTCCACCTTATGGTCACGAAATACTCACCCCCTACCCCCCAAACACCTACTGACGATCTGTTTTCCACTAGCCAGTATCATCCAAATCTATATTTTCTCAGAAGGCTAACGGGATTGCTTTTGACCTGGATTCATACTTATGGTGTTCAGGCCTAGTTGTTTAACTGTATTGCCATGTCCACTTTGTATACCCTGAATTTGGAAGTCCCGCGTACAAGTATTAACGTGAATACTCCTGCCTACATTTCTTAGTGTCACAAAGAGAAATTGTAAGCCTGTCTTTTCAACATCCCAGCGTATCTAGAGGCCATGGTTCCCCTCTGGGGGCGGCTCGAAACAGCAAAGTTTTAGCCAAAACCCATCTGCTTTAATGGTTTTCCTTTAACCACGGTTGCGCTCACCGCCCTGGAACGCATAACCCCCGCAAGCCGCGTGCAAGTGGCGGTAAACCTGCTATTAACTAAAACGGGATCCGTCTGCTCTTACAGTCCACGTAAGGGTATTTAGCCGGCTGACTTTGTTTCAGTTTGTGACTTATGGACCCATCTTTTCACATTCATGCGGACAATTGGATATTAATTATAAAGACAATATACAGTTTTGAATCTTAAAAAGAATTTATTTATGGGATACCAGCCAATTTTTTTGGGAAAAAATAAGATTTTGTATGACGTCCCACGGCATTGATTGTGGTTTTATTTTGCTTCGGGGGGGACCCATTAGTAAAAAATGACGTACGTATCCCTACATGGTAAAAAACAACCCGATTAATCGTCACGTACGATCGGTTTTTTAATCCTAGGGGAAAGGTAAATTTTGTACTGTTAGACATAAACCGTGTCTTTGGAAACAATAATAGCAACTCTGGGCAGGGCCATATGTACAACCCTTGATTATACATAGTCGATTTCTATAAATCGGTCGCCCCCGCCGAGCAAACTGATACCTGATCCTGACACGTGACCTGGTACGTCCTGACACGTGACACCAAACTATTCATCTCTTTAACCGTTTTATAACTGCAATCACGCAAACGGCAAGCAATTCTTGATCTCCGTTGTCACACCAGCGTAAACGAACAAGATGTGAGACTATACTGTAGTAAAAACTAGTTTCAATGCATTTGAGTCAGCGTAGTAAAGTACACCTTTCGGACCTAACACATAATGATATCTATCTCTCATGTCTACCGAACCTGCCTTGAAATGGCTCAGTCGGTAGAGCGTCGTGCATTTGATACGAAGGTCGCCGTTTTCTGAATCCGGACCAAACGCGTCAGTGGTTTTTTTTTTCAAACACGTATCGTGCGCCTGGACATCTCCAGGGAAAGATTAATAAATATATCGTATTTTCCATGCAGTTAAAAGTTCATGTGTGCGGTAGCTTTTCATTTCTAATGACTGTACTTACCAGCATCGGTAAGCTATTATCTAATTGTTTTGTTTCAACATGTTCAAAAATTCAGAATCAATGCAAAAATAATACGACCTTAGTTGATACCATAAACAGTAATGTAGGGCAGTGTCATGTCACGCAGTTGAAATTTGAGAAACATGTAAGCCTTTTTCCTGCATAGCAATCCACATTGGGTTCCCGAATTGACTCCCACCCTCACTTGGGTTTAATCCTGCGATTTCAGTGATGACTGTCAGCTGCTGCTTGTAAATTTGGTTTTGTATTGAATGATAACACAAAACTCCAGAAACTCCCCCCTGCAAAAGTAATCTATCATCTATCTAACAATACTACCCTTGACAGACGCGCCATGGCTAGCAGAGCTATGCGCTCTGGTCGGCCCGTGCCTACCGATACACTCAAAATTCAAACCAATCTAGACAGCACGCTATTATCAATTATTTATACCACTCCCCAAACCAGCATTGCACATCCTCTGATACGCGCCTCTTAAAATACCCAGTCCAGAGAACATAGCCAGAATCCGATAGTTTTGTATTATCGCTCTTGGTTCATGTCGTTAATCCCCATCTTTTTCTTTGTTCTTCAACTGCCTCAGTTGACGATTTTGTTTAAAGCGGCACTGGCACATTTTCACAAAATATGAAATTTCTTCAATTTGCTCTCAAATGATAGTCTAGGCCATTGGAAGAACAGAGATATATTTTACACATAAAAATAACATACCCCAAAACAGATAGGGACATTGATATGAGGATAAAGACATCCAGGTAATTTGTAGGCCAACTTTTAAGTTTTCCATAACTTTAATCAACAAATGTGTATATTACATGAATATTTTTGACTCGTACTCACTGATATTAAAACCAAAAAGGTTATAGACCGATCAAACAGTGCGCATAGCGTGGGAAACATGTATATGGCGTGCGCGTTCTTGTGTTAAACGCCGGCGACGTTAAATTATAAAATCGTTCTGTTTACCCATAAGGAAGCTGATTTGGTCTTAATCATTTCGGGTGAGGGCTTTTTTATATAAAAGCCTTACAACCATGCAAAAATATCGATTTTTAAAAACCTTGAGGGCGCACTAGTTTTCAAATGTGCCAGTGTCTCTTTAAAAACTGCTTTTAAACAGAAGTACTTCTCCTTTGCTCATCAGACGATTAAAATGCCCACAAAATACCACTTGTAACCCCGAAATCTCTTACAAAAGCAATACACACAAATGAAACTACAAGGACAAGAGCATACAATTAAAGCAACAACAACAACAAGACTCTTCCGTGTGAGAGGGGACCTATCACACCAAGGGAACTTGGGATGATATTAAATACGTCTAAGATGTATACCCCACTTATGTCCCACCTTTATTCAAATTTTCAAATAACCTTAATTGTTGTTGCTGTTATGATTCAAAACAAGCAAATGAGAAACAACAACAATTTGCATAATTTTTAGATTACTCCTCTTAAGGGGATTTAGCAATGGAATCCCAAGTTTGCATGTAAGAAAAAAATTCAAGAAAAACCATGGTGCCGGTTTCAATCAACCAAGTGAAGGAATAAGTGCAATAATGCGCAAAACAAAAGCCACCCATGGTATGGCCAAAAAAAACCACGAGGCTCCAAAATTGTTTAAAAGACTAAAATTTGAGTTTGTTTAGTTAGAGGCATTTAATGGAAAGTTAAGTCGTTGACCCAATTTTTATGATTTCAAACTTTTTAAGAAAAAAAAAGCGACATCGGGACCCCACATATTTAGAAATTACAAAATTTTTATCCGAGAAGTTTTTATTTTGTAGGCGATCCAAACGTCAATTTTTACTTTTCCCGTGACTTGCTTTTGGCGTGGTTTAAAGAGTGACCACATACTTTTTGTTTTGGCTATAAGCTCAAAAACAAAGTCGGTGACCCCCAAATTTTATTTCAGGTTCTATCAAACCTTTGTAAATACCATATATGTTGAAATCTGGAAAATTTTATCATAGTTCACTAACACGTCAAAAACCCCTTAAGGCATTTTAAAGCGATTCTTGAAGATGCCATTTTGGACTGTTTCGAAACCTTAAAAAGTCGGATCCCGAAATTTATTAGTAAACAGCATAAAACCCATCATTCCTAATTGACAATCGGCGTGTTATACGCTAACCACTTACTGGGTCTTACTATACAACATGAATTTCTAGTACACAGTGCAACAATGGACTTTGATGAAATATGGGGCGCGATATGTTTTACATTTTGAAGAAATAGCTGATAGTGGCTTTAAAACAGGTGTCTCTGGAATCTTATTGTGTTGGGTATACCTAGATGTCTGTCCGCCTTGCTATCTCATCTAATATAATTCTTGTTTGTGTATCCAATCTTTGTATTCAGATTGTGTCCTAACGTCACCAGCATAGTAAATCCCTAGGCAACAACAATGTCCGGTCCAATGGCGATAAAATAAGTGATGTTATTATAAAAAAAGGCAAAATAAGAAGTGTAGTGGGGACTTTGCAGGTTTTAATATCACGGGACTATACAGCTGATACACTCGAAGCGCAGAGGAGTATGCCGTCACGGAAAAAAATACCCACGGCCGATCTCCCTCGCCCATTTTCAGCAAGTCGACATTTGTGTCAAAGGTGATCATACAAAACGGCTTATCTTTCTGGGCAAATATGTTTCACTTTCCGGTAATTATTACTAAATAAATCCTATACACCTTAATATTTGCAATTTAAGAGGATTATGATTCCATTGCTAACCCTTTAACATGTTTAATGAATCTAACATTATTTATTTACAGATTTTATTGTTGTCATTGTCTTTGGAGAGCAAGTTCCTGGTTGGAGAAAATTGCAAGCAGGTGACATTCCACTTATTTTATGACTACGACGTCTTCGTATCATACAATAGCCATGACAAGGAATGGATTAAGCAAATCACCTTCTTCCGACACTAGAGGGCGTACCTTTCGGTCTCAAAATTTGCGTGGACTACAGAGATTTTGAATTCGACCAAAGATACGATAACATATTGAATGCAATCACTTAGTGTAAAACTTTGCTGTGTTTATCGCAAATTTTGTCGACAGTGAGTGGTGTTTTTTCGAATTAGAGATGGCCATTTGGCGCCTTTTTGCAGAGCGTCAAGACTGGTTGTCATGGTGCTACTGGAACCAATACCAGACCATCAATTCCACTTTTGTTGAAAAGGCTATGAAGAGGAGTTTCGGCTGAATGGACAGAGGAACCGCCGACATCGCCTGTTTTGGGGGAAAAAGTGGCGCGGCTTTGAAATCGCCAAATGAACGCAGAGAGGCTTTTCCGTAAATGTGTTCAGAATATTAAGCCACGCCTGTCTGTCACGATGTCTGTCCGCCATTTTTCTCGGAGGTCGGGGGCCTTACGCTCACGACACTTGGTGGGTGGGTGTAATTTGGGCCTGGCAAGATTAAGTTCGATTGGTTAGCGGATTCGTGCCCCACAAGCCGGTGTAAATAGTCTGCCGGACTCATAGTCCACCTACAATGGTAAAGAATATTGGAAACTCGATTCAGTTGACTCTTTACGCAACATTAGTTTCACGCTTTATTCCGTTGTCGTCTATGGAGCCCGGACTATGGTTCCGGCGGACTTTGTCTACTTTTACACCGGGTAATCACGAAATTAGTATTTTAAAAGGCCAAGTAATCTCGAAACCCGGGGACCGCCTAGTTTTTAAGATCCATTTAAGTTGCAATCTTTACATCTTTCAGGTTTGGATTTGCTGACCCCAAGAAATTAAATCGAAGCACTAATAATTGTTTTCAATAATTGTCGAGATATAAGCCGAAATAAGTCAAAGAGCTTTTCCAAAGCTATCAAAAAAATTAAAAATGCGTCTATTGAAACAAAATTAATTTTAAATTCTTCAGCACACTGTAATTTCATAAATGTATATAGTTTTCACACCTACCATGTCTGGTTATTGAGCTAGGCACTCAAATAGGTCGACTCTAAACAGTCAGCCATGTGTGAAGAGTAGGAGACATTGTATTATAATAGTGAAATGGCAAGTAGGAAATGTTGTTTGAATGATCTCAGTCATAGTGAAGATTAAACAATAACTACATTTGTTCTCAATACTGTCATTTATGACGTTATTTATGGTATAGATAATCAATGAGCTACATGCTCACTTACTTCCAAAGTTAGAGATTTTTCGTTTTCATGTAGTACACATTGTGTACAGTCCCATACGATACCGTGTATAACTAAATTCCGGATCCGGAATTTATGACAGAAATTTGATGTTTCATATGAAGGAACTTCGATTTGAGGCTTTATTATTTTACACTGTGACTAGTATATGGACAAACATAGTGTATAATTTTCACCCGGACACATTGTTTTGAAAGAATGATTCGCCCTCATCCGGAAATCTCGGAGTCAGCCTTTAAGTTTTGTGACCTCAGCTATGAGTGTGCATGTCCTTAAAAGAACAGTTATAGTCGTGTTTATTTAACATAACCTGTAATCAATTCAAGAAATCTCGTTCGGAGTAGTATTATTATATTAACAGGTGCTTTAAAGCGCATTCCCACAAGATCTATGCGCTGGTACATATTAAGAACCCGTAACCCGTAAAAATAACATCAAAATATATTAAACATTACAAAAAAATAATGGCAAGACATAACCTTATAAACACCTAATGCACAGCAATAGAAGACAGAAATAGCATATACCATCTATATATAGTAAATATACATAGTAGATAACTTTACGGAAACAATGGAGAACAAACTAAGGACAATAGCTTGAGAAGTGTAATATAAGGATCAGTAATTTCTCCATGAAAAACACGATATTTCCCTTTCAGTATTAATTGGGCTATAACAATAGAACAGTGCAAGACATACAATAACAAATGTAGGGGTTAAACATGTCCATTGATTACTGAAATAATAATTACAAACTCGCTCCTTACAACCTTAACTCTCTACTCTCTTTGCGTGAAGAAAAAAGTAAGACAAAAGAAACAACGATATCGCACTTATAACTTATTAATTACTTGGTCCTAGGCACATAATATATACAATCTTGAAGGGAATTATCACCCAAACCATTATAACAAAGGTATTTCAATATTACTTCTACTTTTCACAGATTAATTGAGAGTACACATAGCTATCTAGTAAGCCATAGGTGGTTTTGTAGGTGCATTATATGTCCCATATCTAACCTCTTCATGAAATCCACTAATTGACATTCCAGGCACATATTTGGCTGGTAACATAATTCCTACTGACGCTGACATGGCCACCCCCCTTTTTTTTTTTGGGGGGGTCACGCCCCGTTTGAGCGAAGTACTACTGTCTGTATCTACAGAACCGTGGACCTAGAAGGTTGAGAGACCACTAAAATGTTCGGAATGGCCACATTATGGTGGGTCAGTAATATCTTTTTATATCAAAGGTCACCGTTTGTTAGACTAATTTGTTCACAAAACTGATTTCACATACTACTGCTCACTATACAATTATGAATGAATTCATACTGTTTTCATGCCACAACTGAAGGGAAGTTCACACCATCCCACCTGGTATTTGTGCTCTAACTCTCCTCAGGATAATTTTTGGGGTAGCTAAGGTAGGTTCACAAAAAATAAATTCCATATTCCTTTCCGTTCTCAAATGGCAGGCCGTCACGTCAAAACTTTGTGACGTTGAGCAAAATTGGGTAATATTAGGTGAAAACCGTCATTTTGTAAGTGCTGTTTAAACAGTGGTATTTGCTCCACAACCATCAGTTGGACATTTGTATTGCAAACAGACTATTGACCATTTGGATTTCAACTGGGATATAATCAGCATTTTAATGTTACTCCTTTTTTCGTTTTATGAGGGGGGGGGTAAAAATTTGCCTCTCGTAAAGTGCAATATAATTTGTTTTCTATTTTATATGGACTTAAGTTAATGTTATTTAAAGTCCTTCAGCACAAGTTAAATGCTATTGAATTGTCTTTAAATGATCTAAAAGCCCTCAACTGCACGCTTGTGACCCTGAAACAGGCAAAAATGAAGACTCCCTCCCCATTTATGCATGAAAAAGTCACTAAAATAACCTTAACTTAGACGGCACGCCGTGTGGTGGGAAAAGTGACTTTACAACCCCGCGTCATTTGTAGGGCCAAATGGCAAGGGTAAAAGCCGATAAGATCTTTTAAATATCGTAAATGCACTAACTACATGCGTTCCAGGCACAAAATTTTCATGACCGGCCCTAAAAGTTTTTTTTTGGCCCCCCTTTTGTGGCGCAAATGAAAAAGTCGCTAAAATTACCTACCGCAATTTTTTAAAGCCGCACTACCATTGGCGTAGCCAGGAGGAGGACAACCCCCCCCCCCCACCACACACAAATCAATCTGGAAAAGGGATCCAAATGGGAAGGAAAAAGCAAGAGACAGAAAAAAGAGGAAGAAGAGAAAGGAAAGAATAGAGAAAAAGAAGGAAATAGGAAGAAGAGAATGGGCAACGAAGATAATAGAAAGAGAAAGTGGGAGAAGAAAAAGGGAAGACTGTAAAAAAGGGAAACGGAAAATTTTTGTGCTCTAGCTTTCTAAAATGGCAAACCCAGGACCTTACGGTGAGCTTCCGCCCCTAGCTTAGACCCCCCACCCATCTACAAAATAATCATCCCTCATGTGCAAGTACAAGAATCTGGAAATCTCTTGATTTTCCACCACCCCGCCCCCCCGCCCCCCCCCCACCCCCCCCCACCCGGTCCAGGTCTGTGGCGTTCACTACACCGGGCCGCATGGTACTGGTAGAGATACCGTAATGTACTTAAAATGTCGCTTGATAATCTTTATGTATAAATTTTCAAATGTGAAGAAATCTAATTAAAAATATTTCAATAATCTGCTATTCTTTAAAGAGGGCTCTTCTAAGGTGATGCAATAAAGTCTCTATCCCCACTACATGGCTCGTCGTCTCAGTTTTCAGTTTGGGTATTTTTAGCGACTTTTTCGTGCGGACCAGAGGGGGGAAGCAACTTTTTGGGCATGGAAATCATTTGATATTTGCTGTTTCATGGGTTACAGTCATCAGTGATTGCTTATTAGATCTTTAAGACCCTTCAGCAGCAGTTAACTCTGCTATTAGGTCCCTATAAAATGGATAAAAATATATTTTCCACATTCTGGGGCCATTTTTTGACCCCCCCAAGAAAAGTAAGGAGTAACATTAAAATGCTAATTATAAATCCCAATTGAGATCCAAATAGTTCAATAGTTTCTGTGCAATACAAACGTCAAAAACGAGCTTAATGATTGAGTTTTGGAGCAAATAGACTGTTATAACGGCACTTAAAAAATTGCACGGTTGTCACCTATATACATATCCCTTTTGCTTCAAGGTTTTACGGGCTGGCCGTTTGAGAACTAAAAGGCATAGATTTTTATTTGTGACCTAACCCGTATTTACCCTACAATTATCCCTGAGGGGAGTTAGAGCAAAATCCCAGTCTAGGGTGAACTCCCCTTCCTGTTTTGGCATGAAAACTTATGAATTCAGTCATAATTGTATAGTGCGCTATATGGTGAAATCAGTTTTTTTGACAATTATGCTAAAAACCTTTGACTTTTGGATTTACCAATATATTACTGACCCCCAGAATCAGACAATGTGGCCATTCCGCACATTTTTAGTGGTCTCTCAACCTTCTAGTTACAGCACTTCCAAAATGCATGGTTTTTCAAACCTAATAATGCCCAATTTTTCTCAAAGTCACAACATTTGTGACGGGCTGCCATTTGCGAACGGAAAGGAATAGGGATTTTCTTTTTTGGTGACCTACTCCCCTTTCTCCCCCAAAATTTATCCCTGAGGCGAGTTACAAGAATCCCAGTGTGTATGGTGAAACTCCCTTCCTTTTTTTTGGTATGGATACGTATAATTCATTCATAATTGTATAGTGGGGCGCAAATATGGAAATCAGTTTTTTGAACAATTATCTTAAAAAGCCTTTACTTTTGGATATAAAAAGATATTACGAACCCCCCCCCCCCCCCCCATAATATGGTCATTCCGCACATTTTTGAGTGGTCCTCTCTCAACCTTCTAGGTTACATTGCACTTACAAAATGCAGGGTTTTCACCTAATATTGGCCCAATTTTGCTCAAAGTCACAACATTTTGACGGCTGCCACTTTGAGAACGGAAAGGTTATGTAATTTTCTTTTTGGGTGACCTACCTTAGCTATCCCCAAATTTATCCCTGAGGAGAGTTAGAGCAAAATCCAGGTGTATGGTGACTCCCTTCCTTTTTTTTTTGTATGAAAAACCGATGACTTCATTCATAATTGTATAGTGCGCAATATGGTGAGACATTTTTGTTTGTTGAAAATTTATCTTAAAAGCCTTTACTTTTTGATTAAAACTATTTAACTGACGCCCCATAATGGGGCATCTACACGGCAGCACAGATCCAGATCGGATCCAGATCGATCCAGATCTCGGCTCCAGTTTGCGTCATACACCGGCAAGATTCCAGATCTTGCAACGGCGTACATGGTGTTGTACAAGCGCTTGGTAGTGTCGCTGCACTTTACGCGAGTACGTATTAGGTTACGCGTAAGTGGTCCTCGATCACCAGGTTTAACGGCGTAGCATCTGTACACTTTACGCTTCGAAACGGTCGCCGTACTTTCGCACTCACTGCGCCGTGAGATTCAATAAACGGTCTCCCCTGATCTGGATCTCGGGGGAAACGGATCCGATCTGGATCTGCGCTGCCGTATAGAATTGCCCCCAATGTGGCCATTCCGCACATTTTGGGTGGTCTCAGAAAAAATCAACCTTCTAGGTAATACAAAAAACGTTTAACTGTAGATAAGTCAGGAGGACCTTCGCTCAAAAAAGGGCGTGACCCCTCAAAAAGGGGCGTGGCCATTTCAGAGCATTTTCGGGCGTCAGGGGGAATTATGTTTACCAACAAATATTGTTCCTGGACCTTCAATTATTGATTCCTGCAGAGTTTAGCTCGGGACATATAATGCATACAAAAACCACCATGGAGCTACTAGAGTATAAGCAATTATTTCTGCCAATGTATTTTTGGCAGCACCAACCAGTTTTAGGAGAAGGTGGTACCGGTTGCCGGAAAATAACTTTTGTCATCATAGCTAAAAGTGACGTAGGGTGGGACTTCAGAAAAACAGTGATGTTGTGGCAATTTTGGTCATACGACGGCCCATTTTTCCAAAATGGAGGCAGCTTAGAGCAAAAGCATCTAAGACGATAATTTTGGTGTGTTATTTTTTTTTTCTGGTCAAGGAGTTCAATCAACTATTTCATACTATCAAATGTTTGCATGTGGCCTACATTTCCAAGATGGCTGGCCTTTTATTGACACAAAACCTTATATCTCTATTAAATGCCTATTCAAAGACGGTTCTGGTTAATTAATCTTTGGGTTGTGTGTTTGTTTTATTAATTCATCCGTTTGTTCTCGGGAAGTCTCATTTGGCCACATGCATTAATACAGCGATTAGACCAAATGATTTGACCTTCCAATTCGTTCTAGAGAACTGGCTATTTACCAAAATACAGATATACAAAACGAAAACCAGATACCAAGAAAAAAGGATAAAAAATCAAAAGTATAATTTCAAAAGATGTCTGATGCCTCGGCATAGCATTCCACAGTACAAACCTGCTGCAGACAATAATTGACTCGTCACCACGGCCCATCACGGTATAGGCATTCTTCAGTACACCTGCTGCTTGCTGACAATGATTGACCTCGTCACCACGTGCCATCAAGTATAAAGGCATTCCACACAGTATACCTGCTGCAACAAGGATGAACTCGTCCCCAAGGCCCATCACGACATAGGCATTCCACAGTACACCTGCTGCTAACAATGATTGACTCATCACCGCGACACGGCCCACTCAACGGCATAGGCTATTCCATAGTACACCTGCTGCTGACCCTGATAGCTCGTTCACCACCGGCCCCCATCACGCCGGACATAGGCATTCTTCAGTACACCTGCTGCTGACAATGATTGACTCTTCACCACGGCCCATCACGACCTAGGCAATTCCACAGTACAACCTGCTGCTAACAATGATTAACTCGTCACCACGGCCCATCACGGTATAGGCATTCTTCAGTACACCTGCTGCTGAGAATGATTGACTGAGTCGTCACCAAGGCCCGTCATGGACGCCGCGCCGCTTGCCACAATTAATTATTTTGTAAAATGCTAAATGGCTAATTTACTTTAACCTACTAAACGAAAATGATCCAGTTTATAATGGTATAATCGACATTAAGTATGTCATGGAGCGTTTTTAACAGAAAATGTAACTAAGAAATCAGAATTTGGTCAAGCAAAGGAGAGAAGTTCGTTTTCTGTAGAAGCAAGTAGGTGTGTTTTTTCAGTCAATTCGTTTTTGTGATGGGTTAATCGCCTCAACATAACGATGAACGGCTGCGAAACCACAAAATGCATCAAACCTACTCCTAAATTAATCACCTAACCCCTACACAAAGGTATAATGCGGAACCTAACATTGGCCCTAAGAAGTAAGCTAAACTGACCGCCATGAAAGAGAACCGTGTACAGAACTTGATTTTGGACAGTCATACCGTTGGCTTGCAATCTTCAGAAATATGGGGAACAACGCAAATGCGGCAATGGTAGTTGTCGCTACTTGAAGAGCAAATATCACCGAGAAACATATGATGTTTGAGGAAAGGGTAAGCCTATACAATATTGCCATCAGAGTCAAACACACTGCTCCGAACGCCCATGCATGCTCCTTGAACTTTGAGAGCAGCCTTTCCACGACTATGGTAGAGACAATGTATGCTAAGGGGGGGGGGGGGGGGGGGGGGGGGGGGGGGGGGGAGAGGGGAACCCGTAAATTATACAACACCTTTACCACCAACCCATTCTTTTCCCCCATCAAAAGTATACATTAGCCAGAGGCTTATAAACGGTGCTACCATTGCCTTAGGTAGAATAGTTAGGAAAACAGCGACAGAGAGTACAATATTATACGGGTCTTCCATTAACGATCGATCTGGGTATATCGGTTGTTTTAACTTCATCAGGTTCATTGTTTAAATTAGCTTTTTTTAGATATTTTACAGTTCAGTCCAAAGATGAAAAAGACCAGAGCTGTTGCAAAAAAGACCGATTAACAGTAATATCCAAAAGGGACCTGCTTATCTGCTACATTGTAAAGGAATCAGCGTAGGTAGGTCCAATAATCGAAACCCAATACTATAGAGTATAAGCCCAAACATTTTGCTCGTTTGATGTCATCTCCTGCAATAACTGACCGATCATGTGCAAATACGACACTTCGGGATAGTCGTTGCGAGGTTAGGACAATACGAAGTAGCAAATATGCGAGAAACCACTCCATAACGCAAACGGAATATCTATGATTGCTGTTGAGATCAAACCAAATAAAAGAAGGGCAAGTGTTTTGCTAACCGACATGGTCACAGAACACATCTTGGCTACAGAGGACTGCAGGGATCTCAACTGTCCCAGCAAAAGTACAAAACCAAGATAATTGAGGATCGAAATCTTTTTTCGACCACGACTTGTTCATATTTACCGATTGTTATGACATCTCAATTTTGTGTTTCACACCCTTTCAGGTCCTTCGCCGTTTTTCAAACTTAAATTTGGCTACTTCGTCAGTCCTTCTCTTAATGTATGGTTGGAATCTTGTCTGGTCAAAATGTATATGATATCGTTTTGTTACGTCCTCCGTTATATGTGTGTAGCAAGCGATTATTTTGCAGCGCACCAGCCAAGCCAGCTCGGAGTTATTGGAACCAACATTTGAGGCGGTAAAGTCGTCCCGTAAATAGCAATCAGCCGCATGCCACCATCACATACGTCCTCCAACTTGTTTGAGTCTCCATAGTATTCCACACTGTAGTTTTACTCACGTTATCCGCTAATGTTTGAATGCTTTCAATTCTTCGATATCTGTCGAATTGAGAGTGCTGTATGATGTATGTACCGTTTCATTTAATCTGTCAAAAAGGCAGATACGGAAATGTTACAAGCACTGAAACTATAAGATCTCCTATAAGTCCCACCCACCATTCACCTGTGATATTTCTGCTTTAAAATAAAAAGAATTTACATTGAATTTACTGGTTTAATGGTATGTGTCGGGCATTACCACATTAAAGCATTAATGTTACCCAAAAATACCAGTAACGGGCCTTATCAAGGTATAATAATCACAGCGCGTTATGACAAGAGCACACGACTAAGGCTTAAACAAACAAAAAAAGATCAGCCGATCTCAATTCTTTTTACCAATACATGGTTTGATAAAAACAAAGCCTCGGAAAAACACTAAGACACATGAAGTCTAGAATGACCATTACATCATGGTCAACAATAAAAACATGAGAAATATGGAACTGTGGAAAGATGTGAGTCTTTTTTCATTCCTTGAAGATTTTCACTTTGCAGGGTAAATGGTTCTATATGAGTGGACAGCATTTTTGTTGCGGCCAGAACACCAACTGTTATACGAAGATCCTGTTGTTGGCAGAACATGGTTGATCAAGTCCTGATCGGAGAGTGTATGGTCTTCTATGTTGGGTGTTTTCACAGAGTAAACTTACCTAAAATGTAACATTACATCAAAAAGACTTTACTCAAGAAATCATTGCGCACATTGAGTGGATACAAGTGTTTTTATGACGAAGTAACATATTGTATCTATATTGCGGAACTGGTAGTAACTTGCTACAAACATGGATTCAGGTCACACGTAATAAAATGACACCAGAACATCAGATTAGCTCAGATTCAACGTTGACACCTAAATTTCTTTGACTTGACTGGTGATGGAAAGCGCTAAAAAATGAACATACACACTTCACGGAATGTACGCAGGGGCGTATTCAGATCTGGAGGAGCTCGGGGTGCAGTCGGGGTGCGGGAGACCTTTGATAAATACAATAGACCATTTTGTATAATTTTGGCACACCCGCGCAATTACCATAATTATGCCAGCTACCATTACTGTATGAGACCGCTTTATATAACTAAAACAAAAGATAAAATCTTGATAATTAGGAAAAATGCCGTAACCTGATACTCCTGATATAATGGATGAGTTGCCGTATGAGCTTGTATGACCAACTTGCAATGTAGACAAGAAGCAGTCGATCTTACAAATTAAGATCGACGAAATTATGCTATAATCCATACAATAAGTGTAAATGTAAGCACTCAAAACCGAGATGAAATTGATGTTGATTGCTTTTTCATGATTCACCTTAACATGCCAACACAATATTTAAAAAAAAACTCAATTGGTAGAGGAATTATTCACAAAGTGTTCCCATCACGGCAGTATCGGAATATATTTTCCATTTGCTGCGTTACAACTGCAAAAATGAAAGCAATACAAGTATTTCCTTTCCTTCCGCGAACTTCTGATAATTGATATCACTTTCATTCATTCCCGTGTTTACATCCCCCAATAATGCACTGCGACCCTTACTGGTTTCCAACGAACCACACCATGGTACACTTTTCATATAGAAGTCAAGATGCAAGGAGGTATAGAATTGAATTCCGGCCGTCATGCGCTGTATGATATTGTGCAGCGCTTGACGGAATATAACTGGCAATACCCCATTGCATCTGCGGGACTTCAATATGAAACGTCTACCGGACAGGGAAGGAAATTACCTCTTGAGAATTCTTATATGAAATTCGCTATGACCCTGTCTGGTTTCCAATGGCCTTGGACTCATGTTATCAGGAGAGAAGCTCTCGGGAATTCTGATATACGCTATGCCCTCGTTGGTTTTACAATTAGCCTGTACCCGTGGAACACAAATAGACAGAGAGAGAAATTTTGTGGGTTTGATAATTCTTAACTGTGGCCTACACTCGTTTCCAACATCGTTTCGACTGTTCACAGTGAGAGACTCTTGGGAATTCTTCTAAATGCACTATGACCTTCGCTGGGTTTTCCAATGAGCCCTAGACTCGACTGTCACAGGGAGAGACTCCTGGGAATTCTGATAATGCACCATGAACCTCGCTGGTTTCCTATGAGGTGGACTCATCGGGATGTTCATAATACTTGAGGTGGGCTGGAAAGTTGAGTTTGGCGACATCATTTTTTTTTATCCCTCTTTTGTCTTTTCCCCAAACCACTGGTGGTTTTCCAATATGATCCAGCCAGAGGTGGGTAGAATGTCTGGCTGCTTCATGAATTCCGCAAGGTCCTTGTTTGTGCATTTTTGCTCCAAGCAGTGGGCAGACCCAGAGATTGTTCCATTGTCTGTGACGCTGTTCCCACCACAGGTAGTGTCCTGGCTCTTCCTCCAGGTAGACCCGCTTCTGCAAGGAACCTTAGATCGGCAGTTCTTGGTCTCAATCTGTTGAGGCAAAAATCGCCATTCAGCCCACAAGGAGTCATCTCCAGGTGGGAGATGCTCACCCGGTTCAAGACCATAGATGTTACTTGTTGATGGCAAGTCTTTCTTTCCATCAAGGCGACCTTAGAGACTGTTCGAGGTTGGACTTTGCTTAAGACACTTAAGGTATACGGGTTTATCAAGTGCTCCAGGGGTGTTCCGACCAGGTTACTTTAATCTGACGTTTGGCGTCACGCGGTTGCCTAGATTGAAAGCACACACCTGTTTCTTGGATTGGATTATGGCACGTAGTAGTTTTCCTCATATAAGGAGTGAAGTTCATCCAAAGCTTTGGAGATTCTCCTCTTCACAAATTTGAATCTGCATCCTGTGCGCTTGCCAAGATCTTCTGCATAAATAAAACTACAGGTTCCTGCACTCCTCGTTTGGTCGTGGTATAGGATTTTCTGAAACATGAGAGGTGCAAGCACACTCCCTTGTGGTAGTCCTTCTTAAGCCTACCCCATCGGCTCTTTTCGCTCCTAGCTGAACAACGAACATCCTGTTTGCCAGCTCCTCTGATAAGCTCAGTCAAGCTAATGTCCTTGGTAATTTCCAGAATCTTATGGAGTAGGCAATCTGTGGTTAACATGTCGTAAGTTGCTGCTAGGTCGACGAACACAACCCCGGTTATACCACATGACCATGCCCCCTTCTCGAAACGTCCTCGATGTGCTGAGTTTGGTTAGTACTTGGCTTGTTTTTGATTTGCTTGGTCGGAAACCGCTCGTTCGTTATGAGGAGGTTTTCGTCCATCACAGGTGCTATACTATTGAGCAGGAGACGTTCAAAAAGCTTGTAGGTATGGCTGAGGAGTGATAATTGGTCTGTAGCTCTTGGATTGGATGGATTTTCCCAGGCTTTAGGAAGTGCCATAACATGTGCTTCCCTCCATATCTTTGGGACCCTGTGAGAAATAAGGCAGGAATTGTAGAGCTCAATGAAGCCATTCTTATTGCTACTGGGGCCGAAATTTTCAGCTGCTCAGTTGAGATGTTGTCAAGAGCCCTACTGCTTTTTCTGTTGAAGGTTTATCAATACCGGATTCCAATTCGTCCATGTTGAAGGGCGATGACACCGGTCGCCACTAAACCGCTTACGGTCTAGTTTGGATCTCTTCTGGGTTTCTTGCTGCACTTGTCATTTAATAGCAGTTGGTGGGCAATTTAGTTTGGTGTAACATTTGGCTGCGGTGCGATTTTCTGTTGGATCCCCTCGGAGCTTCGGATGGTAGGCCATGCTTTCTTGCTTGTTTGAGTCATATCTGTGGATTCAATTAAAGTATGCCATGTTTTGATCTTTTTCCTGGGAGATCCTCTCCGAACTTCCTCACCTTTAGCAATTGTTTTATCCGAAAAAAGATCATCTTCAGAACATGGTGATATCTCTTCGTATATTCGCTAGCACATTCCTTGGAAAGGGCCCTGTGTATAATATCCGTCCTACAGCCTCTGGGTTGAATCTCCGGGGCAGTCTTGTTCACTAGTTGTGCAACTTTGTCATAGTTATGGGGTTTTTGGAGCAACTCTCTTCACGTTCTGATCCAGGTCATAAGTGAATCCTTGCCAGTCTGTTTTTCCTATAGTTTAAAGCGACTTTAAAAGGTACTTTGTATTACCGTCTTACTGCAGCGTTGCCTTGGATACTGATTGGTCGATGGTTTGAGTTAGTGGAACAGGAGCAAACAATCTTGCTACACAGGTTAGAGATGTGTTTGCTAACAATAAGCTAGATCAGGGTTATAACGTCTCTTCCAACGGGCGCTATGAAAAGATGGTGGCCGTTAGGGACTTCTGATAATTGCACTATGGACACCCCTCCCCCTCGCTGATTCCAATGAGCCTGGACGTCCTGTCACAGGGAGAGCGACTCCTGGGAATTCTGAATATGCACTATGAACCTCGCTGGTTTCCAATGAGCCAGAGTCGCGGCCAGGGAGAGAGACTCCTGGGAATTCCGATAATGCACCATGAACCCTCCGCTGGTTTCCTATGAGGTGGACTCAATAGGGAGTTTTCATAATATTTGATGGGGGGGCTGGAAAAGTTGGAGTTTTGGACATCAATTTTTTTTTATCCTCTTTAACTTTTTAGTTAGGTTCAAACACTTTTGATCCCCCTTTCAGGGTCTTAAATTTTTGTTGATTCTGAACTCTTAAATATGTGCTTTGTAATATTGCATTTTTTAATGTAAATGGATCGAACCATTTTTAAATTTTGTAGTGGTCACAAGAACAAGACTAGTATTGGCAACGGCCTTAAAATTACATCTTAATTAATTCTTGAATGCGTATATTTTTTTTTAATGAATTATATGACAGCATGTACCAGAGAGTTCAATGTTCTCAATAGCACAGGGGACCTTTAGCAGACCCCTTATGCAGACAAAGCTTTTACAATGATGTTGTGGCTTAATGTATCGAAAGACTTGCTTAAATTCAGAAAGATTCATATAGAATAAAGCCTGTTTACCAAATCTTTGATTTCAGAGGCCCGTACCCAAGGATTATCAATTATTATATGGACCCACATGGAATTTAATTTTTTTTTCTATCATCTTGTAGAGAAGCTGTATTATTTCCAGGAAAGCGACTTGTTGCGAGCTGTCCCGCGCTTCACGCGGCACCCCCCTCCTACACACATCCCCATGGTCATCCACCCCAATCATTCCCTCTTTATTTAACGAGACACGAGGACAGTTCCAGAAAGAGCGCCCGCATTTTTTTCGAACCCGATTTTTTTGCATATTTGGAATGCTTAACAAGGTAGCCATTACTGGCGAATATGTCGTCGTTAGGTAATAAGATCATTAAGATAATGATTTAAATTTATCTATCGTGCACGACAAAAATTCAATACCCGCTTTTCTATGGGGGAAAATATGCAGGCAAGTTTCAAAACAAGGTTTTTGTGTTCTTTTTTACTTGTTTGTCCAATAAACATTTGAAACGTTCTCGTAGGTTTTTTCTAAACCTAACCACCAATCACTAAATAAATGGAGATAAATTCGTAATCATAACAAATCTCCTCCTGTCCCTTTCGAACAACTTTGGCTAAATTTTCCCCAATTTCACATTTGATTTCAGTAGGATAGCATTTTCATCCAACAAATTGTTTTTTAAGTGGCAAGTTTTTACCCCATAAACTCCGAGCCATAGATGTTTAAACTAATACTTTTTTAAATCCTTGTAATCTAAAAAAGAAAACAGTAATCGCGTGCCTTTTTCAAGCTGATTGGGCATTTTAAATTTTTTATTTTACCCCTGTATAACCTTAAAACCCAAGCCCGTGGTCCTTAAGGGGGGTTTGGTAAGTAACTTCCATCAATTTTAGGATTATCAATGCCAAAAGTACCTGTGTGTAAAACTTCACAATTTTATTTAATATCCGGAAGCGCACACTTTTAAACTCAATCACAAAACATATTAAGACCTTGACCTTTGCTGAATAACATTTGACCTTTAGTCTATTTTGGCTGTATATCTCCAAACGATGCATTTTACAGACAGTTCCCATAGACTTTTTACTCCTTTTACCAACACGAAACAATTTGAGCTGATAAACTAAACTTTTTTGGACCATTTTTAAAATTTACCCCGTAGAAACTTTACTCCATACCTTCCTGGTGGAATTGCCGACATTTTGCAGAAGGACATGTGGGCTAAAACCCTTCTAAAATGGTCCCTTTGAATCAATTCATCGTCAAACCTTACTTGCCAAAGACTAGTCACGGAATTGAGGATTTTGACGAACAGTTTCCTGAATACCTATTGCAACCACTGTAAAGTTTGTACCCACTGTAAATGGGTGATCTTTTTCAGTCCATTATGGCCATGCTTCGTTATTCTTAGCTTCTTTCATATGGTTCTACCAGCTATCCTACAGTTCAATGTTCTTCTTTTTCGTTCAGTGGTATTTTATTTCTCCCCTTTATCATAAAATTTTGTTCCTTCTCCTTGTAATTTTGTTTTGGTGTGTCTTTCGGCAGTTAATTTAGACTTTATTATTTACAGATAATACACATTATATTTGTATTTTTAGGTGGAATTTCCCACTGAAAGCTAAAATAAAACTACAAATTAAAATTGAGGCAAAATACCTTTCTATTTCTTTTTTGTTTGACAACAATTGGGAGTGTCCGTTCAAAGTTATGGTCGAAAATGTGACTTTTCGCAAGTTGAATTTTTTCTTATGTATTTTATTGTTTTCACAAGCTGCGATATTTATTTTTCCGCTTTAAAAACTCGTAATCTCGAAAATAAATGAGTTTGATCTCTACTAATTTCTAACCAATTATTTTGTGAAAAATTCAAGCACTTATTTTCTCATTTATAATAAATTAAAAGAGCGGTTTCAAAAACCTATTTTTTTCTTTCTTGACAAGCAAACAAAAAAGCCTAGAAAGGTTTTTTCTTCAGTTTCAATTTGTAGTTTTATTGTTAACCATTCTAAAGAAGTAATCCAGCTTAAATTATATATTATATCATGTTCTATTTCTCACACGTCTATTGCCTTTATTCATAGTGTTGATGGACTAATAAATAATATGAATATAAAGGTATATGTGCAGGATTGTTCCATTAAGTCGATCAAAAGTCGATCCCCCCGCCGCTGATCTAATAGCCTTAACGAATGAGTACATCATTTATTGAAAACATAATAAAGAAAGAGCTAAAAAGTAATAAAACATCGACTTAATCATCCCTAATGCAAAATAATCTGAACTAAAAATAAATACAATAATAATAATAAAAAACACACACCCACACACCACAATAAACAGACAGACAGAGAAGAATACCACCAGAATATTTTGTGCACCTTCTAATTGAAATAGTTCCTTAAAATAATATTTTACTCAAATAGTCCTTTAAAAATTCAAACATGCAGTTCTGCAAGATAATTCTTTAAAAATGAATGCATTAGACATTGTTTTTAAAGTTGACGTTTTTCCGATCGTCTTTGCCCCCCCCCCCCGATTTATCCGAATTATCGATTTTGATTCAGATGCCCGGCGCTATTTCTCTCATTTTTCGTTCTGAAATTTTAGCCCTCCAATCCCCTCCATTCCAAAATAAAACAAAAACCGACGAATTAATAGCATAGTATTTGAATAGGGCTTTGCATGTGCATTATTGCTTCTCCCATCACAACCGCAAGTTTTTTCCCACGGTACTTGCAAGGGCCAAGCTCTCATATCAAGTAAGAACACAATAGACATAAATAGAACAAGCACCATCACTTTTTCTCTCATATCATAGAGCTATGATAATTTTAAAATATGATACCTAAAGGTTAACATCCCCATTTGAAAATATTTTTAAATAGATCTCATAATCATGATTAATTAATCATTAAAAAAAAGGGCAATGGCACTGTAATCCAAAAAAAAAATGATCCCATGACGCTAACTAAAAGATCCCACTCGCAGCGCGCACTGCCTCCACACCCAACTTGCGCGCGCACGCCACACCCCACACACGCAGTGGTACCCAGGACAAATCGCCGGAATAAGGAATGAAGGCGCCCTCTATATAGTTTCAATGAGAACTGATGAACTTGAAACGTTCTCCATTATAAAGGCACACTGCTCAAAGTTTTACCTTTTGCTGGTATCCAAAAAATCGACTCCATAAATCCCCAAAAAGTTGCTTTTATGCTAAATTATAATACAGGTCTTCAATGGTAATTGAAATGCCAAATATGAACCCTTTCCCCCCAAGAACCCCATGCCGCTTTGCAAGGATGTCCGCTGTACTATTTAGCAACATATATGTGAGTGTCATTCTGGTTCTTGGGGGCAAAGACCTATTTTTGTATTTTTTGTTTCTCTGGGGTCTGAACCAAAATGGAATGCAAAAAAACCACCAACAACCTATTACATACATAGCATTACCACAACACTTTGAGGTAAGACCTAGAAAGACCGGAGAAACCAGACACTGCTGCCATCTTGGTCAGCTATGTGGCAAAAATTGGGGGTCTTCGTGTATGCTCGGGAAGGGATTCGTAAACGTTCGGTAGATGTGCGCAATTTTTTTCATAGAGCGATCGTTGCGCCTACATATGGACGCAACCACGGTTTACGCGGGGTCTTTTGCTTCAAACAACGAAGATTCTACCGGTGCGACTACACAAACCCAACTTTGCAATTTGAAGAGCTCAGATGCCGCAAGCCCGGCTAAGACAATTGATCTGTTCGAGACACCCTTCCATAACTGTCGGAGTTTTATTATTGTACAAACAGTAAAAAAGAAATCTAAAACAATGTTTTGGAAACTTGGCCTGCACTGGATCGTTTGGCATTTGTTCTTATGCAGTATAAAAAAAAAAAAGAACCAGCGAAAAGGTCTTGATATAAATAGTTATTCTTCTTGACACACCTATTTCAAAGAGAAGGCCATAATGAGTTTCTGTTGCAAATATGAAACGGGAAACGGTCACAATGCTCGTTTTCCTTTTCCCATGTAACTATGACAGGAAAAACCTCATTTTTATTATTTTTCTTTTCTTTTTCCTTGCATGTGTAGCAAGGAAAGACGCTGTTTTGTTTTCATACTGTTAAACCATCAACACAACACATTACATAAATCACGTTGTGCGGGAGCGCGCTGTCATGACATATACGCGATTAAGGAAGAAGCAAAGGGTGCGTATCACGATACGGCCACCAGACCTCAGAATAAACGCGTCTTCATCGTTGTTTTCCGCGTGCACCCGACAAGAACACGAAGACCATCAATTTTTGCCCATGTGTGACAGAGCCGCTGTACATCCGGAAGATAGGCGTCCGGCTTCTCCGTCTATTTTCTATGGATACATACATGCTAATCTACAAGCGCAGAATGCATTACCTTGAAGAGCACATGTTACAACCAGCTACCATATGTTTTCTCTGGTATCATAAATCCACTAAACAAGGGTGTTGTATTTGATCAATGTATGGTGAATGAAAGCTATATAAACTGTGCTGGGATTGAGATAGTTAGTTAACTTGCTCATGATTAAATAGTGCTTTCATGGGCCATGCTTTGGCCATTGTTTGTATTCCGAGTCCCTGCGAGTCTGCTCGATGAGAAGACTGATATAATCCAAACGAAAAAATCCTAATCTTAGCAGCAATAAGCTGATAGATATTGGGGTATTGTTATAAAGGGCTTGTTGCCTTAGGTAGTCTCTTTGTACCTAATGAAGGAAAGTCTATCTAGGGTATCACTCTCACTTACAACCCGCAACACAGACAGCTTATGCAACATCTTCCTGGTTCCTCATTTAAGTAATAATGGTCATAGAAATAGACGCCATGCTCGAAGCGTTGCTTTTTTCCAGAGCACATCCCCTGAACGTTATCAATTTTTTCTCATTTTTTCTTGATACCAATGTCTTGTTGTGGATAAAAACACATTGCGTAAATGATAAATTAGTAGTAACACCAACACCAAAATTGATGGTAAAATATAACAATAATGATTTAGAGGGCTCCTTCTGTTCTTATCCCGCGATGTCCTTCGCGATTTTACAATATGGCACCAACGAACACATGAGGCTGGAACGGAGCAGGAGACAGGGAACTTGCTGTGCAGTCTCTTTTACCGTCCTTGTGAAATACGTGGGACAAAATGCTGTTGTGCTTGTAGAAAGGCTGTGTAATCCTCTTTTCCGGTGCCGCGGGGGGGTGCGTGGTGTATCACTGTGTGGTAGGTAAGTGAAAACTCCGGTGTGGACATTAAGCGGTCCCCATCCATCCTTGTTTCAGATTGCTGTGTAATAAAGCATATCTAATTGAAAGCTTTAATATAAAAAATGCAATTCAGTTGATTTTTGAGTGCCAAAAATCCCAGAATGCAGAATAAGTACTAACGTAATTGGTGTACATGTCCCATGTTAAATCTGTGGGTGTCAGAATTCCACTACCAATCTACGCCATTCATGCATTCACCATGTTCACGGTGTTTAACCGAATGTCCAGTACTTTATTTTCTCGTGGTTCTGCGCCGAGTTATGCTGCATACGCAAGCTATTGCACGATAATCCCGAAGGCGCCGTGTCGGTTATACACCTGTCAGTTGTATTGCGCACTATGCGACCCCCGGGATGTGCTCATTTGTCCAATGTGAGGCGGAATTACCTATACCATGACGCACCCGTCTCAAATATGACGCACCTTTGCTTACAATGACGGTACTTCAAATATTTTTTGTGACGCCACCATTCTGATAATGACGAACCATTTAACTGTCCTATGACGCACGTCCTGTCATGACGAACTGAAGAAACCTGAGTGAAATTGTCGAATGATTCAGTCGGCGCGCAGAGTTTTTGCAGCCGGCCAACAACTCGTTTCTAGTTTGTGCTGCATGATAGAAGCAATCGATCGGTGTACATATTTCCGTATCCTACTCGTGACCAAGTAATATGAAAAAAGAAACTACTTTTGCGATTCACGGGGGATCTTCCCCTGATGTCTTTGTTGTTGTTGTTGGTTTTTTGTTTTTATGTATATCCGTGGACTGTCATGTCATGAATCCTCAAACCGGCACGTGGAATGGCATCATGCAATCAGTGGCATGGCAATGTGTGGAACGCTAAAATTTTGACCAAACCATCTACAGACATGACAGCGGAGCGGCACTGAAGACACCCTGACAGCCTCGATATCGAGATCAGATGCATTTTTTGTTATTCAAGAGTTATTAAACCTTTGACTATAAAAAAAGAAGACCTCAGGAACCCATAATCTGATAAGGAAGAAATATTAACAAGGGGAACACTCTCACTGTCGGGTTTCCAGGCTATTTGTGTCGTCGTTATTCCTGTTTTACGATTGTTACGCGAAGAAATATACGGGTAGAAGTAAGAGAATGTGATCTCCACCTATTCATTATACGACCAGGGATTCCCAGTATGACGTAATTTAATCCTGACGTAATTAATAACATCCTTTAAATCAGAGGAGTACGAAACCTGTTACCCGACTCATGTCTTAAACCATCCACTGTCGATTAGGAAATAAATCAACTTTTGATATTTGTTTCGGAAAATATACTACAATTGTTATGCAAGCAATTGCACAGGAATATAGATTTTTTGCCATATTTTTTCCGTTTTCTTAAGTTTCCGTAATTCCGTTTTCACATAAAAGACGTGAATTCATGCTCAGTTCTAAATTCATAACGATTCGTCCAGACTGCGGGCGCGCCCCCCCATTAAGTTCTTACTATTAATCACAAGCACGTGGATATTTTACATCAAAATTAATCACTATAAAAGCTGTCATTTTTATCAATTCTCTTTTTAATGCATCAACGTTAATTTCGATCCATATCATCGACGTAGTAGAATAGTTGACATATTTGTTTGTATTTGAACAATATTTGTAGATAGATTGGAAAAATATTAAAAATAACTTAATCCACGTGAAAGTCGACATTTTCCCAAGGGAACCTGAATGTTATTAAAATTGGAAGTTCCTCACCATCGTGTTCATGTTTCTTTAGAATTAATCTACTTTAAAATCTTTATATGGGCCTTAAAAATGCCATTATTACAAGAAAGTAAATATATGATAAATAAATATGGTTTGAAGAAAAGAAGAAAAGTAATAAAAATAAAAATGTTTTGTTTTTTTAAAATGATTTAGCAGCTAACGTTAAGTACTATAATTTCAACATTTCAAAAAAAAATCCTGATAGCTCATTCAGTAGAGACCTTGCCTCTTAACCCTTTCCAAGCTGGTGTTTCAGGTTCGACCCCCACAAGGGGAGATTTTTTTCTCTTCCTCTTTCATCTTCCTATTACATTTTATGAATTAAGGAATTGTAAATACTAATTAGCTTCTACAATATTATTTTTCAAAAAAAATGTGACCATACTATGGCTGTTCAAACACACTGATAGACGAAAAGTGAGTACTGTACCATGGGTGGTGAAAGCTGGGAAAGAAGACGGGAATAAATATGAATTTATGATTTTTCTCACAATGTTTTATTGTGGGAGGGGGGGTAGCCTAACAAATGAAGGCCTATTGCATAATTAACATGTAATTATTGTCACAAATTGTTATTTTCGAAATTCACAAAATTTAAAAATGAAGGTCCATGCACTCTAGCTTTGTATGCTATGCTTCTTTTACTTGCTCACAACTTTTCCTCCTGTCCTGGCATTTCTTCCTTTTGTTTTTGGGCCTCTGTGATTTCTTTGTTTAGTCTTCCCCTCTACTCTCTGCATCTGCTAACCTTTCTCTCTATTGGATTGGAATCTATTGGTATTTGTTAGATCATGCGGTGCAGCCGCATGATATACTGCCCCTTCTCTCTCATTTTTCTTTTCTTCTTTGTTGTACCTCGCTCCGAACCTTGCTTAAAATGCTTAGTTGCCAGACTCTGGTCCGATTGAACCGAGAATTGGTCACAAGACCCCTGACCCAATTTCCTATAGGGTGTTCAACATGTTTGACCATAGGGTCACGTAGGGTCAATAGCGGTCATTGTCGCGCTAACAACCCCTTTCCTACTTCTCCCACAGTTAGCATGTGCTATCGATGCCATTCTGTCACGGTGATTGCCAGATGCGGCCATATGATGTTCACAGATTTGAATCCAAAGTCATTTAGGGGCCAAAAAGGGGCAGTCTCTTCTAAACCCTCTTAAATTTCAAAAGCACTAGTGTTACACAGTTTGCTTGGTCTGAAAGCAGACTTCGTCAGAATAACCCGTGACCCAAGGGCCAACAGGGTGTTCACGGATTGGGGGTCAAAGGTCACACAGGGTATTAGAGGTCAGTCGCTCTTCCTACTTTTGCTGGTTTCTGCAACAAACCAATTGCTATATTCACTAGACCTGGTCAGAAGAACGCGGGACCCAAGCTCATATATGGTGGCAAGAGCATTTGAATACATAGTAGTCAGGGCAAACCAGGGCAATCTCTCTAACCAGTCAATTTCAACATGCAGACTCGGTACCAATTCCGCCACCGGCGCGCCCAGACCTATTCGTTCAGCCAACGGCCCAAAGTACAAACTAGCCCTTAGTATGGTACCAACTCGCCCAGGTACCAATCGCCCCACATATACAAAAACTAGCCACAGGGAGTACCAAACTCGACCAACGTATATCGTAGACAAAACTGCCAGGTCATTAGGTCCTTTATTTTAGAGATTTCTTCTTTTACTAGCCGTGTGCGAGCACGTCTAGGTCTTGTTTTCGTGCGATTTCTTTCTTCCTCATCTTCGTGTTTCCCACCCACTTCCGGTAACTTCAAAATGCTACTAGTGCCAAACGGTTTATCGATTGCCACGAAAATTGGTCAGAATAACCACTTGACCCAAGGCCCTCTAGGGTGTACACAGATTGGGGGCAAAGGTCACGTGGGCAGATTAAAGGGGCATTAGTCGGAACTCTATAAAAGCCTCCTTATGCCACAGAATAAGTTGCTATGATCACCGGATGGTGTCAGAAGAACCGCTGACCCAAGACCCCGATGGGGTGTGTAAAACGATTGGGGTCAAAGGTCATGTGACCGGGGGATTTAAAAAAAAACAAAAAACAAAAAGGGGGGACATTCGTCGGAAAAATCTATTAAATTCCTTCGTGTTCACAAATCAATGCTATAATCACCAGACTTGCTCAGAAGAACCGCGACCAAGACTCTTATGAGGTGTACACAGCATTGATCGAAGGTCATTAGGGGTCATAAGGGGACCCTTCCGGTCTGAATTCAAAAATTATATTTGCTATATGCCAAAGTAGCATGGTCATGTGACTCATGCATATGAAGCAGCTTGAGACCCTTCACCAAAGTTGTGCCTTAATCTGGGGGTCAAAAGTTCATTAAAGGGGAACTTACGGGTCTTAATGTGAAATCTTCAAAATTCATATCTGCCATTGCAAGGTACCATGGTAACGTGACTCTTGCATATGAGTAGCTTGAGACCTTCACCAAAGGTGTGCTAAAAATGGGGTAAAGGTCATTCAATAGGGGAACTCGGTCTTAAAGTAAAAAATCTTCAAAAATCATATCTGTTATATGCAAGGTACCATGGTCACCTGAATATGCATACTAAGGCAGCTTCAGACCCTTCACCCAAGTTTGCTCAGCAGGGGTCAAAGGTCATTAAAAGGGAACTTAGGTCTTAATGTGAAAAATATTTTAAAAATCATATTTGCATATCGGCACGTTATATGATCACGTGACCCATGCATATGAAGCAGCTTCAGACTCTAAACAAAATTTAGCTCGGAATGGGGTCCAAAGGTCATTGTATCCCCACTGGTTAGGTTCTTGCTCTTCGAGCACAATTAGCCTCTAGTTCGTTCTTTTACCTTGATTCAAAATGTACTAGAACAAATACTTTGTCGATTCAGCCAAATTTGGACTGCAGAACCACGATCCAAGGCGACTATGGGGTTTACACTGAGTGGAGGTCAGAGGCACGTGGGCCGATTAAGGAGCATTGTGGAACTCTATTAAAATCCTTATTCTTGCCCACAGAATAAACGCTATGACAACCAGCGTTGTCAGGAATGAACCAGACCCAGGCCCTTATGGGGTTTGTACATAGATTGGGTTCAAAGTCACGTGGGGAGATTTAAAAGGGCATCGCCGGAATTGTCTAGAAATCCTTCTTATGCATAAAAAAGTGTAAGGGCCACCAGATGCTGTCAGAAGAACCACCGACCCAAGACCTTATGGGTTGTACACAGTTTCGGCTTCAAAGGTCACGTGATCCGGATTAAAGGGGCATGCTTTGAAATATATAAATTCCTAAATCTTAAATTCATATAATAACTAGACTTGGTCAGACGAAACATTACCCTAAGGCCCGTATGTGCCGTACACAGCTTGGGGTCAAAGGTCGTCAGTGGTCAGCAAAGTGCCACCGCATGATATACTTGCGCTTTCTAAAGCACAATCGTGGATGCTAGGTCTTTTGTGTTGTGGGTGTTATGTGGGCATGGCCTGTAGTGTGTGACGGGAGTCTGAAAAAAGAGAAGGATGGGCTCTGATGTATGTGTGCGACAAATTTTATTGACTATTATTGGGGATGTTTTCACCACTTTCATTGTGAAGGAGAGATGATGTAAGTGGAAGGATGTAAGTTATCTGTATGTGAGTTATGTTGGCTAATTTTTGTTAAATTATGTAATTTCCTGGACATTTGCCAGTTGCAATTATTGACCAAAGCCTCCAAATAAATTAGGTTTATTTAGGAGAGTTAAGTAATTTAGGATTAAAATATAGGTGTTGAAAATTTTGAAGAGGTTGGTTGGACATTTGCTGCTGAACTTGCAAAGTGATTTGATTAATTTGTGCGACAACTGGTACTGAATTGATGTTTGGCATACGGTAGTGACAAACATGAGTGATGTCCAGCTGTGTGGGATTTTAGCCAGTTGGATTATGTTGCGGACAGAATTAGTGTTGTGCCACACCTTTTGAATTCGGCTGCTTGGGGGAAGGAACTGCATTTTTGGGGATGTGGTGCAAGAAATACTGAATTATCCCAGTTTGTCAAATAAAAATTTAGGATTTCAATTTTTGTAATAACCCACGCTTTTGGCATTTGTCACGATTTCAGGCGAGGAACCCAGTTTAGGACTGATAACAAAGTCCAACGTGGTTAGGGTTTAGTTGGAAACAATGTCTCGTCAAGTACCCGACGTGCTTGTGGGTTTGGTGTACAAGCATTGCTTAAATACATGTGCACGCCCCCTAAAAAGAGCTGATTATAAAGTTCATGCACAGGGTCATTGTATTTTTTTCATCCTTAAAATTAACTCTGCTTGACCATGTTTGTTCAGACAAGGTCAGACTTTGTTTTGTAGTTTACTTGCCTGTGACATGTGCACTAGGCATTAGGGTGTAAATGTTGTTTTGTGGAACTTTGCGGGAAGCATGTTCGGGGTGCAGGTTTTCAGATTTTTTAATGGGATGGGATTTTTGTTTTATTTTTAAAGTAAAAGGTTTCCAGGGGGGTTAGTTTCACATATTGCATTTGACGCACTGTTTTGCAATTTGTTAAATTTATACGAGCTATTTAAATTTCCTCTTAAAAAAAACAAAAAAACCGAAAATTAAAAAATTTAAAATGTTTAATACTGCAAGAGGTGCTGTGCGCTCAGGCTTCTTGTAGTATGGGCGGTGGCAGACGCTGGGAGTTGTGGCAGGACTACCCACCTTTTCATTGAGGCGTAGTGTCTTTGATCTTATTGGGGCCCTTCTACGATTGGCCTAGAATATAAGTTATAGATGCTGATTTCTTAAGATGAGCAATGAGTCTCGCGGTAAACCTTCGAGGCCTGTGGCAGTTCGAATGTTCACGTGTGTTGTTTATGTTTTTGTTAATGTTAAGGAAAAGACGCCATTTTGATTTAAGTTATTGGACGCATACAGCGACCGGAGATTTAAAGGTGACATATTTATACAAATGCCTAGGGTTAAAATTTGAAGTGGGCTTGAAATTGAAAGCTTTGCCTCTTTGGGATTTGTGCATCCTGCAGGGGCGTTCTAGTTTCAACAACATTGCTTGATGCATGTGGACATTTTGCAGTGGGTATTTAATTTGTGTTGCATCATTGGATCGTAGCACGGCAATTGTTATTGTCTGTCAGTCGCGTAGACAGATTTAGCAGAAGTTTCACTTGTCAGTGCGTAGCTTTTGCAAAGAATGCCGCAATTTTGCCTTCAAAATGTAGGCCTACCGGCAACAATGTGTTGATATTTAACGCGGTCGTATGTTGTTCGGGCATCATGAGGGTGGGCGCGTCTGTATATAAAGACGGCTAAGATTGCAATTGTTAGAAATTATGTTTGCACTAAAAAAATATGGGCATATTGGGTGGCTGGGCCCTCCATGTAAATAAAGCCCCCGCCCCGATATTTGCAGTTTTTGCAAAGATTCTAATGTAGATTTGTATTGAATATTATCAGGAAGTCAGGTTGCATGCACAATGCCGTTGTGCAATTTTGAAGGCGTTGTGCAATTGGCTGGCATGATGTGCACGCCGTTAAGTTTCTTAGGTATAAGGATATAAATTATAGGGTTAAGTTTAGCATTAAACTAAATGAGTCGGGTCCTGAAATCTTGATGTCGTAATTGTTGCTGTGCAAATGATCTAGGAGGTGCCTTTCTTTTCGAGAATGAGTTTAGCCAAATTGAGTTTGTGATTGCGATTGTTTGTAGATTATTCGTGAAATTTAGTGGCCACTTTTTAGGTGTTTAAATATTTAAAAAATAATTATTCCTGTTGGCCTGAGTGGTGTTATCTCACAGCAGTCTGCGGACCTGGCTGGTGGATCAAACCAAATTCCGGTCAGCAGTATTTAATTTAAAAAATGAGAAAAGTTGTGCAATAAAGTAAAATATATATTTACAGAAAATTACAAGTAAAAATGATTGTGCAATGGCAATTGCTTCTCAAAATCAATAAATGTGAAATAAAGTGAAATTGGCATTGAACGAATCTGAACGCCTTTTTGTGCCTTTTGTATCTTTAGTCATTTTTATTCTTAAGCTAACCAGTGCCTTTATTTCACACCTCGGTCCGTGACATTATCATGCCGAGTTATACACGTGCACATCAGCGCTGCCAAATAATACATTGTAAAAAAAATATTCCGTGAGAGTGTATTTTACGACATTGGCACCACTGGGATCCATAAAGAAATTGTAAAAATAAAACTGAGAAAACTCCCCTTGGCCGTAATCACATAAAGTCCCATGGCTTAATTGTAAAATGGGGAATCCCCAGCTGAGTGTACTAATTAATCATGCAGGAAATATCCACGGTCGATTGTTTTTGGGACTTGTGACGAGACTAACCTTGATGGTCGAAGGGGGGGTGGGTGGTCAGAGCTCCCAATTACTTACAATCATAAAAGAATTTCCCGGGAAGAATGGACCCGGGGAAGGACAATCCAGACAGCGCGGATTAATGCTTTTAGTTTTCTAGTTGTCTATTTTTTACGATTGTTATGATAGGGCCTACCTTTGAGTTTATACAAAATTGAACTTCATTTATATCATCGGAACCCTCCCCAGGGCCTAATGCCGGAAAAAAGCTATGTTAACATCCCTCTGCAGTCTCAGACCTGCCACCCCGTCACCGTGTATCCTTTTGTGTATAAAGTTTCTTTGTTGTTCTCCAATATTTATAAGACTTTCAAATGTTTTGTAGACATGATAACCGTCAACTCCATGTGACTCTGTATTTCCTAACTGTCACCATATTGACCACCTTCCTGCGTTCACTAATTTTGCTTAGCTAACCTAAGTTAAAATTCCATACACCATCATTTAGTGATACCCAGTGTCAACTGGTGTGGTGCATGCGTAAAGACATGTAATACATCCTATAACTTTGATATCAGCCAGGATCGTGGGAAAACTCCCAGATACTATTACCGTGGTTCTCACATTATACGACAGCCACACATTTGATGTTCGAGCTACATGCATGACGCTTCTTTGGCGGCCGGGTTTTTGCGGGGGTGAAACTTCGATTGCGAATAGCGCATGGCTTGCTTGTCACCTAGAAATATCATCCACCTATCATTTTAATGTCCCTACTTCTCTCCATGTTTAATCCCGGTTCTGAAACATGAATCATGTTCCTATTAAAGGAATTATAGCCTATTTTCCCATTTATTCACCGTTTTGTTTTTGTTGTTTCATTCACGAACAGTGTTCTTCACATCGCCTGGTTAATCAATGGTTTACACCCATTCATGGTGATACATGGTGTAGAATAGTCACGAATTCTCCATGTAAATAAATTCAAAACTGGTCCGTGTTACAAACTTGGCAATTTCTATCAAGCGGCTGTTTCAATGAAACATTCCGAAATTATTTTAAACTCTTTCACTCCGGAATTTCCTTTTCAAAGTAGCGCGTGATTGGCCGGAATAAATTCTGGGAAATCGCTGAAAAACCAGTACATGTAGGAAAAAAGATTGTAACTTTTTAATGTTTGCAAAACTGTGACGGCCCGTACATATACCTCCTCTGTTCCTCTGCCACGGGCTCGTCCTCTGTTTTGCACAACAGGTTTTGTCCACCATCACCATCATCACTAACATCATCATCATCCTAGACTTGTGTGTATCCATCGGCTATCGGCAGTGTCATCACTATTCATTCTGTTATTGATCGCTGGAATCAATTCCATATCATCAGCTTAATCACTGCTGTCAGACAAATCATCTAATTCATCCGCTATATCAGCATCCCACTGTGCAAGCCTATGGAGCACTTGTTCTGCGGTAATATGTGCCCCCCTTGTTCTAGCACATCCCAGTTGACGTGTACGCCGCCATTTTTAAAAGTCTACGAGACTTTCCCTCACAAAATACACAATAAATACTCATTGCCTACAGCTGTTTTGCGTACGAACAGCCGTACGACACGTCCTCCTGTTACCATGACGCCAGTCAGAGGTCACTCAAATCATAACACGCTAAATATAGGACAGTCATGGGGATATCCCGTGGATACCCCGGTTTGTTTACAGTGACTCCATCGTCCAGAAACTCCTCATCATGATTGTAATTGAGGATCACCATTTGAAATGCTCAATTAATGCTACAATGTTATTCAGAAACTAATACACTTTTCTCTGTATATGTTGCAATCGAGCCAAAAGTCGTACTTTTTGGCATAAACATTTTGGTTATGTCAATATGCCATGAAAAATAACTGAGAAATTTGTTGAATTTTGCTATTTGGTCATCTTTGTTGCAACATTTGAAATCTCGATTTCAGACACCCCAATAAAACATTACCCAAAATGCTTTAATTTGACCCCTTTTTCTGAGATGCGACCCACATGAAATGATTTCTTGGCTGGTATGGTTGAACATTTTCAAAACAATAGACAAAAATTTCGTTTTTCAAATATAAATAGCGTTGTATCGAACCAGTCCAGACCCGTTTCTCTTAATACAGTATCTGACTCAGATCTACCCCGCACGATAACTTTGCACAATATACTGATGCTTGCGAACCATTAGCTACTGTGCAGGATGATGAAGCAAGGAGCATGTCGAATGATTTCTTTTTCGGCACACTTTTCAATTGGACAAGTTGTTTTTTTAATTAATATCGTCGTGTGCTTGTATAAAATATAACCACAAATGTGTGTCATTTTATGTTTGCTGGAGGGGCTGATGATAAAATAGCTCAAGTAAGATCTCAGGAACATTTAATTATTTTTAGCTAGCTGATTTTTTAATACGTCGTTGATGTGGGGATCATTTCAATCTGCAGGTAGGTCCAAGACTGAACGTGATCATGGAATTGACACCGTGGAAAGTAAAATTTTTAAAAATCGCGAGAACTTGCCTGCTTAAAATCTAGATTTATATTGCTTTGTGATTTTTAAGCTTCAGCCCATATTGAACTCGAACAGACAAATTCACGTCCTGTATATTGACTGTCGGGCCGGGAAACACAACGCAGACCTGGCGGGGACCTGGACAGGACTTCGAACAAATTCCCTGGGGTTGGGTGCCGGGAGTTCGTTGTGAACTCGACATAAAATTTTGTCCCCAGTACAGGGAATTCGGCGGGAGTTAGCGGGGAATTTGCAGTGTTTTTAATCGAATTTCATGCCGGACTTCCCCGCACGCCACGGGTACTCCGGGGGCGGGACTTCAATTGACCAAACGGCATTATTATTCAATGTAGGTTGTTCACAATTATTTAAAACCACTTCAAAGGTACGTATAAGCGGATATGAAGTACAAACATAAAATACTTCACTAGAACATACCCTGGAAACGAATGCCTTCTATTGCTCATTGCAAAATGGCATCGAATGACGAGATTTCACACAATCATCTAGATGTTTATTATGCTCATTTTTATAATCGTTACATTCAAGAGACAACAAAGTAGGCCTATGCCTACAAACAACAACACCAAAAAAACAAAACCGCAGTGCAATATCGTGGCAAATGATCCAATGAGATTCTGAGCATAGAGGTATCTGAGCCAAGTTTTATAATTATGAAGTCTGCTTCTGTTCAAAAACATATTTCACTTCGACGGCGATTGTACTCGGTACCCTCGCGCTTGAAGTATTTTTGATAGCCATGCTAGCAGATGCTATCGGCAAACAGTGTGAAATAAATCCCTGTGCTTTATAATACTAACGAAAAACCACACGTTGCCAATTCGGAACTCAGCAAAATATTTAAATCGCGCCATTTCGTTGACATCTCTTTTCTGATGCCGATGGACAAATTGACGGAGGTCGTCCGGGTCATGTGTCTCGTGCGCGAGTTGATTTTATATTCCAAAAAAATCAAAAATTTTACCACTATAGGTTTGTTCGCAACTTGAAATACTTTAGTGCCCGCGAGTGTATTTTCAGCATAGGTCACCAAAACAAGGGAAAGGAATTTAGTATTCTGCCACAGGCAAGAATTCGGCAAGTTAACGGAATAATTAAAAAGCATGTTAGGGTGCACGAATTTTAAGTGGGTGGGGGCGCATACTCAAAATTCAATCCCCAAAACAGTTTTACGAACATGAGAACGAATAAAAAACGAATTCATACAGTTGGAAACGTGGAGAAAGGATACGAATTTGGATAAAAGCTGAGGCATTGTAAAAGGGGACGAGTATGGCCTACTCATACACAAACGTAGTATTGAAGGAAGACGGGCATTTACCGAACCAGGTAAAATGACGGACATTTACGCACCTATTTTCTCAATGTTGGACGGACAAAAGGCTTCAATGACCAGGTTACCCTGCGTTCAAGAATGTCGGTGGTAAATGACCCAACCATGACGCACCTTTCCCGGGTGGTCGCATAGTGCGCTACAACTGACAGGTGTTATTAGTTCCAGTAACTCATGATGAGAGACGTCGACACTTATCTGAGCACTGTCACTAGGGAGCAATGATAGGGAGTCAATGGGATTTTAACATTTTATAAACTATCATGTTTGGTATTCATTGCAAAGCTAAGGTAAAAAGAAAGCCAATGGTGGTTAAATCATCTCTGTAGCATGTTTTTTGATAAAGTATGAATTTTTAGTTTTTTCTTTAAAATGCGTGCTGCGGTCTGTCGAGTTACCGTGCCAGTCCATGATTGATGATTGACAATGGCTACAATGGAACATTTACAGGTTTGATGCATAAAATGTGGTTTGTAGCCTATTAGAATATTACACCTTGTCAAGCCTGCATGATTGAGAAAAGATAACATTATAACCCACCTTAAATAAATCCAGTATTGTTGAGGGTCCCTGCCTCCAAGTCCCGCTAGCAGGTTTGGTAAGTGATAATTAGGCAGGTGGTCTGTACTTTAAGGCCAAGTAAAGAAGTAACGAGTTTCTCATCCGGGTTTTTTAAAAAAAGGAGGAGGTTGGGTGGCTTACTTACTATTTTTCATTTTTTTGCTATTTTTTCCAAGATTGCGCAGCTAAATACGGCATGCGAAAGGTAAAATATCACAAATATTTTCAATTTGAGTATACTGATGCAAGTATGACAATAATGTGCTTTTGCCAATGTTATGACCCACAAAAAAAACAAAAACCACTCGAATAAAATTGCTATTGTTGCGGGTTTTTTCCTGAATTTTTGAAAAACAAAATAACACAAAAACGGGGGGCGGCGTAAAAAATCGAGCGGGTGGATGCGCAACTCGTTCTTTTTTACTTGGCATAAGGTGAACCATTGCGGGTATCCATAAACCGGAAACACCATGTAAGGATACACATTAGTGACCTTATTCTGTACATGTGGTCATTGATACCAACGCATGAAGTAACATTAATCTGCGTACTGTTAATTTTTGGCAGAATCCCTTTTCTCTGTTTTGTGTGCAGCACCGCATACACATGACACATCCACACTATGGGCCACAGTCCCCCACCCGCATTGCATTGATAATGACCGCCAAAACATAGAAAATGGATTCTGCCACTAAAAATTATAGTTTTCAGATAATCAAAAACCATTCTTCATTTACAGAAGAAGGGTAAAACAACTCAAACAGGGACAATTCTGCAAAAATATTGATCAATAATCACAAATTTAAAAGTATAAATAAAGAATGCGAATTAGAGGATACGGAAAAAATTAAGCTAATCTGGTTAAATAAAATTGTGTAAAC